>CAOJBI013860200.1:0-11428 GCA_948277035.1 Euphorbia corollata
CGGCGGAGGTTGCTCAACAACCCCGCCGAACATTATGAAAATCTTAAGCTGGAATGTCCAAGGGATGGGCAACCCTCGGACATTCCGATATTTATCTCGCATTGCGAGAATGCAAAGCCCCGAGTTTCTTTTTCTGATGGAAACTCGAATAGGAGGTGGTGATTATCAAACGTGGAGACACGTTTTTCTTGAGTACCATCTATTTCTAGTTAATGCTATTGGGATGTTAGGAGGTCTTATTTTTATGTGGAAAAAGGATATAAGGGTGAAAATCATGGGGTATTCTCAACACTGTATACATTTTTGTATATAGAATGAAAGGGGAGACATATGTTGGAGAGGCTCTGGTATATATGGATGACCTGAGAGTGGAAACAAACACCTAACTTGGAGACTATTGAGGGAGATCAGAACGTATGACAATAATCCCTGGATCTGTTTTGGGGACTTCAATGAAATATTGTATTCTAAGGAAAAGGAAGGCGGAGTCGACATACCTTATCAACTTATGACGAGTTTCCGTAGATGTTTGTCAGATTGCGATCTCTTTGATATGTGCTATAAAGGCAACCCGTTTACTTGGACAAATAGAAGAAAGGGAAGTCAAGAAATTCAGGAAAGACTTGACATATTCCTTAAAACGGTAGAATAGGATGTATTGTACCCGAACGCTATGGTTTTCCATCTTGCTAGAATAGCTTCAGATCACTGTCCTATCCTGCTTGACACTGCAGGCATCCAAAGCAAAAGAAGGAGACCTTTCCGATTTGAAGCAATGTGGACTAGAGATGAAGCGTGCATGGTAGTCATTCAGGACACATGGAAAGGACATGGTTTTGGGACTTAACGCAATGTGTTAGAGAAAATTGAAAGTTGTACATCAGCCCTTACGAAATGGAATAAGGATCATTTTGGCCATATTGGGAAATAGCTCAGACAAATTGAAAATGAGTTGCAGGTTTGCAGGATCTCTAATAGGGGAATGATGGATTCTAAAAGGTTAGAAATGCTTGAGAATCAATTCATTACCTTACAAGCGAAAGAGGAAGTGATGTGGAGATAGAGATCAAAAGTGTTATGGCTAGCTGAGGGTGACAGGAACACAAAGTACTTCCATCGAAAGGCAAATTCCCGACAGAAAACGAATGTGATTCTCAAACTAAAGAGGGCGGATGGAAAAATATGCACTAAGGAGGAGGATATTTGTGGCGAGATTACTGACTATTTCCAAAATATCTTTTCATCTAGCCAACCAAATACTGAACTTTTCCCTTCATCTTTTGTTACAAAAAAATTGAGCCCTACGAAACGTTAATGGCTGAGTGAACCATTCCATGAGGAAGAAGTGGTTACAGCCTTAAAGCATATTGATAATCTAAAATCCCCAAGACCTGATGGAATGCTAACCTTATTTTTCAGAAAATACTGGGACATTATTAGACAGGAGGTTATTGAATTCGTTCTCCAGATCCTTAACGAAGGTCCTATGCCGACAGGTTTGAACCATACTTTCATTTCTCTCATTCCCAAAATCAAAAATCCAGATGTAATGAAAGACCTGAGACCTATTAGTCTATGTAATGTTCTCTATAAACTTGTTTCAAAATATGCAACAAACAGATTAAATAGTGTGTTAGAAGAAATCATTGATGTAGCCCAAAGTGCCTTTATTCCGGGTCGACTCATTACAGATAATGCCTTGATTGCTTTTGAATCTCTACACTCAATGAAACAGAACAAATCGAGATCTGAGAATCTTTGTGCTCTGAAATTGGACATGAGTAAGGCGTATGATAGAGTGGAATGAGTTTTCGTTGTCAAAATGCTTAGACTCATGGATTTTCCAGACTCCTTTATATCGCTAATTCAAAAGTGCATAAACTATGCTTCCTTCTCTTTCTTAATCAATGGGATTCCTATGGGGTTTGTGAAACCGTCTTGGGGCTTACGGCAGGGAGATCCCATATCCCCTTATCTTTTTCTAATTCGTGCTAAAGGTCTATCTGTATTGCTCAGGAAAGCTGAACAAGAGGGAAACATTCATGGCTGTCAAATTTGTAAGGATGCACCGATGATTACACACATTCTGTTTGTTGATGACTCTTTGGTGTTCTTCAAAGCAAATGATCTAGAATGTAAAGAAGTGCAGAAGGTGCTTAATCTTTATGAACGAGTATCAGGTCAAAAAGTTAATTTTGAGAAGTCCGAAGTGAGTTTTAGTAAAGGTGTTTCTACGGAAACCCGGCTCAAAATTTTGAACAGGTGACAAGTTAGTGAAGTGGGTCAATTTCCTAAATATCTTGGGCTCCCCACATTGATTGGTAGATCGAAGAAAGCAGTTTTCAGATGAGTGCAGGATAAATAGTTAAGCGTATTGGAGGTTGGAAAGAGAAGCTTCTGTCGAAGGCAAGTAGAGAAGTCCTTATTAAAGTGATTGTTCAAGCGATTCCCCAATATATTATGAGTTGTTTTGCTCTCCTTGCTACTTTTTATCATGAGCTTCAACAACTTATTGCAAATTTCTGGTGGAGTTCAAATGATAAAAAAGGGGGTATATTCATTGGAGGAAATGGGATAATCTCTGTAGCTCGAAGCTGGAAGGTGGACTAGGTTTCAGATATTTACTTTCTTTCAATCAAGCGATGCTTGCTAAACAGTTGTGGCGTTTCATGTCGAATCCAAATTCTCTTTGTACCCGGATTTTTAAAGCTAAATATTTTCCATCAGGTAATATTTTCTTTGCTGGAATTGGCAATAGGGCTAGTTATATTTGGAGGAGTCTTATGTCGGTGCGTTTCATCATTGAATAAGGCTGTTATTGGTGGGTTGGGACCGGTTCAAATATCCGAATAATGAAAGATAAATGGATTGATGGTGCAGTGTGTGCTAGGCCTCTGTTTCTCAAAAGGGATCCTCCTTCAAAATTTGTTAATTCCCTCATTGATGATCATAGTAGAAACTAGTAATCTGAGGTTGTTCGAGAATTGTTTGATGAAGATACTGCCCAACAGATCCTTAGGCTCCCGTTCCCACACCACCCAAGACCTGATTCGACTTTTTGGCTATTTACAAAATCAGGTGAATATACCGTCAAGTTAGGGTATAAATCTGCTTTCAAAAAAATAGTGATGAAGCTAATCGGGCCTCTTCTTCAAATCCGAGAAATGATTTTTGGAAGAAAATTTGGACTATTGACATCCACCCAAAAGTATAGCATTGTCTTTGGGGAGCTGTTAATAATATTCTCCCGGCACCGACTGAGTTGAGGAGAAGAAAGCTTAATGTAATCACAAATTGCTGCCACTGCAATTGTATGGAAGCCAACCTTATTCACATATTCAAATTGATAATGTGCAAAATTTACATGATTTAGTTTATGTTTTAATTTGATTTTGGACAAAGATGCTACTGAATTATTGTATTTTTGTGCATATTTCAGATCATAGTGGTGTACAAGTTGTCATGAGTGAATGATGGCATTTTGGAACTAATTTGAATTGTTTTTGGAGAAGTGTCATCTTACCCTAGAGTCCAGGCTAAGAAGCTGCGGGGTTTTGCTATCGATACAAAGAATTCCAATATCAAATGAAGACAAAGACCATTAGTGCTTATCATTATTGCATTAATCCCATTAATAATCTTTGTCTTGTCTCTTGCTTGGTTAGTGGAATTTGTAGTTTTTTGCTTTTACTTTTATAGTGGATTGGTTGTCCATTTTAATTTTTAATTAGGGAATGTTTTGTAGTTTTCCTTATTTAAGTGGGTTGTGAACAATATGTATGAATCAATTCTACAATAACTCTCTTGGTGAGAAAGAACTCTTTTTGTGGGCTTTTGCCCATAGAAAATGTATTATCATTCATCAATTGAATTTCCTAGTTTGTTTTATCAAATTATGTGTAGCTAATTCTTCATTCTTTAGATCAAGGAAGTAACTTGAGGCAATTATTCGATCGTGAGGCTTCGTAATAATCGACTTTTTCGAATATCAATTTTCGAGTCCAAACCGGTACTTTCTTTCCATTGTTTTCCTTTTGCTTTCATCAATCCGGACAATTGTTGTTTTTAAAAGGTTTCCAATTTATCATTCTTTTGTATCGTTGCTGGGATGACGCAATCGAAGTTTGGTGATAAGCGACTCCGATAAGGTCTCGTGGTTAGATTCGATTTAATTCATTATTTTGTGTTGTCCGAACAAAGTTTTATTTTAAAATTGGTTCTTGAACTTAACGCCTTTTTAGTTCTAAATTGGGGAGTTTTGATTCAGCTTTGTCTAGGATCAATCTCGTTTTTGGAATAAGATTTATTAACGCATGCTATGCTAAGAACTCCTGGTTAAGCCAATTAATTGTTTTATTAGATAAAGTGTATCTTTAAGCCTAGGATCGATTGATAATTCGCCGAAAGGAACCTTTGATCGGAAGAGTATTTTATCCATAGTTTTTCTCTCTTTTAAATTTCAGTTTTTGTTCTTTAATTTTCTCAAGCATACAACTCTTTCAAACCATCCTGATTTACTTTTATTGTACTTTCTTGGTTATTGATTCGATTAAAATTGATTACTTAGTCCTTGTGGAGACGATCCCTTTTACCGTATTTACTACAAAACTTATTTCGTGTACTTGGGTTTATAAATATTATTTTTAACGATTTCGACACACGTCAGCCAACCTTATTCACATATTCAAATGGTGTCCGAGAGCTAGAGAGGTGTGGAAAGGAGTGGACCTCAAAGCTTATAAACTTCACGGAGAGAACTGTTACGAATGGTTTCAATTGGCCCTGCGATCTTTGTCAAACAAAGAGTTACGAGTTTTCTCTTATGGCATTTGGTGCTTGTGGTGGGAATTCAATCGGATAACTTATGGAGAGCATCCTAGACCTACTTTAAAGCTTGTTAATTTGATTAAGGATCAACTTGACAGCTCAAAGGAGGGTGGTATTGGTCTTTCTACTGCAGAACATAGAAGGAATGAAACTATTTGGAGTCCTCCTGAAGCGGGTTTGTATAAACTTAATGTGGATGCAGCGGTCCCAAAAGGGAATTTAAACTGTATAGGAGGCTTCATCGTGAGAGATAACAAGGGTGATGTGTTGATGGCTGGTGCTTTTGCTATAGGTGGTTGTCTTTCAGTTCTCCAAGCTGAGCTTCAAAGCATCGAATCAGGGCTCCGTTTGGCAGCAGAAACAGTTTCAGCAGACTGGTGGTGGCATCTAATAATGTTGAAGCGATTCAGGCGTGCAAGGGACAGTCTATTCTTCTAGGCTATGCTGGTAGTGTGGTTCAAGACATTTGGGTCATTCTGGATCTCTTTTCTTCTGTCAATTTCATGTATGAACCTATAATTGCTAATATGGTAGCTCATGAATTGGCCAAATGGGGGTCAGATTGTGATCTCCCTATTATTTTCATGGAAGAGGTTCCATCCTCTATCCTGCCTCTTGTACTAAAGGACAAGCCTGCTCTTCCTTTCTGAGTTTTTTTTTTTGAATTTAGTTAATAAAAAAAAAAAGAAATTTCGTCAGTGAACCATCTTGACTTTGATTTGTAATTGAGATAAAAATTAAAATTGAAACTAAAGATTTTAGTTATCCATAAACTTACAAGAGAATTATCTCACATATGCATGCAATAGACTACAAATTCTTTGATCAAACTCATGTGAGACAATACTTCTAACCAAAACCATTCTCAATATTTTGGAAAGTCATAGAAAAAAATTATAATGAGATTTTCACAATTAGGAAAGTTATTATCTACAATTACAACTCAATTTTCTTAGAGATGTATCAATTAATTTATACTCAATTAATGTTTATTTTTATTGTAACACAAATTTAAAAGTAAAAATATTTTAGTTTGAACATTTTCCACTATGGACCCTATACGAACGCACTGATGCCTCGATCGGGACGGCGATGATTCTAACATGGTCTTATTTAAGTACTAAATTACTTCAGTAAAAAATTCAACAATAAAATCTGGAATATCTTGTATACATATTTAAATATTTTTTTTAAATAATGATTTTTTAGAATTGAACATTTATGAAAATAATAGAGATATAATTTGCAAAGAAAAGACACAAAACACTGGAAGTCGATATTGTAAATTGCAAGTTCTCTTTTCCCACGTTGATAAAAGGGAGCCAAATGAATCATTACCTTCTAAACTTGATTCCAAACATATGATATCATCATTAACATGTAAAAGTATCAGTTATTCTTTCAACTTGTCAAGAATACATCAAATTGTCTCTCTTCAATGACACGTGTTAATTTCTAGTTGAAGAGAGAAAAAAATAAATGAAAAATATCTTTGAATGGTCAAACCAATCAGATTCTGACACTTAGCGTTGATGGACTAAATAGTTCGCTTTTACCAAGTTAAGGGAAGTATCTGGTCCTTTTATAAATTGGTGATAACATCCAATTTTTATTACCAAGTTAAAACAGTCACATGCATTTAACTATAAACCGAATAATAAAAAAAAATACAACACTATATCATGATCTACAGTTCTACATCATGACTAGGAGTTATGACCTCACGAACTAAAATTTTCTCCTCCTCATTGCTATGACTTTTATATCACATATATTTAGTTCTGTTTTTAACTATATAGTATGGTGCAGGAGCGAAGGAAGGGTGGGGTACTGTGGGAGCAGTGCTCCATCATTCGACACAAAATTGTTGATTTACAATAATTATAAAAATTGAGATTGATAAAATATAGGTGCTTAGTTGATGCCATTGGCAACGGTGTCTTGGCGGAGCAGGGCTCAAATATTTCAGGGATGAATGATACTAATGTCGTGGATTCGACTCTTCTTGGTTGCTTTTTTCACTATTAATTTCTCCCCTATTAATTGCTTAAGAGTGCTCTATTATTTTACTTAACTCTATAATCGTTATCGTCATCTGTCTACCTCCTCCTATGTTCATCCTACTAAAATTGTGTCTTGCTTATGCTTGGATCCAGGTTCTGTCACTGGTATGATATTTGTATTATACTCCTCCTGGTTAATACTACTTATTTTATTATACTACTGTTAAAATGATTAAATTATTTCTTTACCTTTATAATAAAATTCTCTTTCTTACCAACTTGTAATTTTATTTATAGTTATCTTTCCTAATTAATACAAAGATAAATTATGAAAAAATTGTTGAAAGTTACATTAATATTCTAAAATGACAAGTAAAAAGAAATAAAGAAAAAATATTAAATTACTAGTATTAAGAACAGAGGAAGTAATATAATGTTTGTCTACTTTAATTGGACTACAATCTAACTTCATTTCAAATGACTTTTCTCCTTTAGAAAACGTGTAGAACCCATGTATAATTAAGCAACTAGCATTCATCTGTCTCTATAGATAGCTCTTCCAAAAGGATAGCAATAAGGCAGAAATTTTAAAAAAATGAGATAGTTTTAGATAAATAAAAAGAATAGCATTGCATGCAAAATTCAAGTTAATTTTGAAGGATCGAATTCTCCTTCAACGGTTTGAACGTATTCGTCCCACCATTTCCTTGCTTCTTCAGTGTGATCCAACATCGTACATATAATAGCCTGCGCATTTCATTTAATTCCAATATTCAAAGTAAATAAGCATGGGATTAACATATATAAACTAATGAATTAACGAACCTTGTAAAGGGGAAATCGACCATCTGAAGGAAGACGCTGCTCATCCTTAAGACAGTCACACTCTGAAGCCTCCATATATTTTCCCTGAATATGTTCATTTAATTTCATTACCTCCCTTTGTTGCCTAAAATCGTTATTAATTATTTTAATTATTTCTGTTTCATAAATAAACAGATTTTACAACTAAAAGTTAACGTTAGTGGACGCTAGATATGGTTTGCAAGTCTTAAACTCACTGTATGAACCAAATTAAAGGGCCTGTTTTATTATGGGCTAAACTAGCATTTTATAGCCAGTTCTTTTTTTAAATAGTTTCGTATATTCATTCTCATATCATTTCCCAGTTGGTAAAATGTAAATCTGGAGATAAATGAAGGGGAAAATTATAAGAAAGAACGGTTGATTTACGTGGAAAAATGACAATTAATATATATTCCAGTGATGTGTACAACTTGAAGGTCCATTTGTAATAATTTGAGCCCGTGATACAAATTGAAGAATATATATTGAAGTTCACTTTCCACTTCAAAAAAAATTAACATTGCGTTCAATTTTGGATTCATTTTTCAACAATTAGACTAATGATGGAAGAGAAAAATTACAAGTGACATCGATGCCAGGCTAAGTTTGATTGATTAAGCAAGTGTAACGTACCTGAGATATAAGAATTTCAACTAATGCCATCTCTATATTGTAAGCTGGCTCAGGATCATATTTATACATTTCATACGCATTTCTCAGCAACATAATTGCATCTTCTGCTTTTCCATATTTCATTAGCCTCACTGCCTCCATCTACAGAGCATACTCGAAAATCAGATCCAATTGGATCAAAATCAACCCGTTTTCACCTCTAAAGTTTAAAAGTAAAAGGTTACCTTAATGTCCTGAACTTGCTCAGCAGAGGGCCTAGAAGGAAGCTGGTAAAAAGCACCAGGAGGCTCCAGATAATCAGAGGACAAGTTAACATTCACGTCTAATAATGATTTAAGTGCAGAACGACCTCCTAATATGTATCCAAATTCAACTTGTGGTGCTTTCTGGTACATTTCTCTTGGCCCTGCTATAGCCGTTGAATTCATCTTCATGGTTGCCCCTATCATGCCCACTATACATGCCATCGCTATAGATGCAGCTCCTATTTCTATTTTGCTTCCGGTTTTCGAAGGCGTCGACTCGTTTAGCGAACAATTCAATGGATGCACAATGCGACATTTGTTGCTGATTATGTTTGTTTGATTTGTGGAAGTGTGGCTGATTTGGCTGAAACTAGGCTTATTCTTTTGACTTGAAGTGATTGAAATTTTTGTGATGGATGGAAGTATGGTTCTGTTACCATAAAACAGAATTGATTCCATTTGGGTTATTTTAGAGGATTTAGAATAGGCTCATTATTGGTCACACTTCAAATTATTATAAGTGAGGAAATGAGGGAGTGTTCGTTATGCAAGTAAGGTATATCTCTTCTTGTTGAATGTTTATTGGGGCAAGTATATTCTTTTTTTAATGTAGAAAGAGTGCCTTGACTGCTTCAATTTCACATTCCAATCCGGAGCAACCAATTATTTAGTATTCACCACCAAACATACATACACCTTATGTAGAATATCATATGAAGGGTGTCAGTGAGTATCTGTTTCAACCATCAACTTTATAGCGAGGATATTCTTTTAGGCCATATCTTGTTGCTACTATTCTCTTTTTTTTTTTTGTAAGAAAAGAAAACGAAACAAAAACTACACTAGACCAAGTCTAGGAAACGAAACTCTAACGAGATCCTCAGACATAAGTTGGGTAATATCCAGAGTCGGGCCATCGAGCCAGTGAACACCAATAGGAAGCGTAGAACACCATCGAGCCAGTTTTAGGCCATATCTTGTTGCTACTATTCTCTTTTTACTTCAAGTCTTCAACGCCTATTTTTCTTTAATTCCAATTCCCTATTCATGTCTCACATAATGAAATTAATTATTTGCAACCTATAAATGAATTTAGACTTAGGGTAAAATAAAATCTTCATTTCTAAAATTTGATCGGTGGGATACGAAAAAATCAGTTTTATATGTCACGGAAGAGTCATTTCTATTCTTTTTTCGCATGTCCATTGTTTTCTTTTATAGCATAAATTTAGCACTTAGGCATAAAGGCTTTACCTGAAACACAAGGACTCTCAAATGGATCCTCAAAGTTCCTGCCTTGATATCTTAAAAAAGGTACAAAACTTGTCCCACCTTGTTTACTGATTCTTTGAAACACTTGCCAAGTTTCTTCCTACATGTATCAATTTATAGTTTCAAATCCGAACAATTTTGGTCGAAACTCAAAAGAATTCATTCTCCAACCGCATCTTCATACAACACTGTTCATAAATAACCATGCTAAATTTCAGTTACGATCACTTTATTAGAAATCTTAATATTCTGTTGGGGACTTTCATAGATGATTATCTTCAAGTCAACATGAGATATGGTTCAGTGGCGGCTATAGCAACTCCACTTCTGATAATCGTTGGAGCTTACGTGGCATTTCGGTATAAGAAACATTCAGAAAAACCCAGAAGCAACAATGTTGTTTATACGAGGTCCATGTCTTTGGCAGCTCTTCATGGCGGCAAACTGGCTTTGCAGAGATTAATAGATTATCATCATGCTCGAGCTGACTCAGCATCACTTAATGAGGCAGAGACCGAGTTAAGGGCTCAGCTGGCCCTGGATCAACCTGATTTTAATAAGCTTCAGGTTTGATTGATTGAATCTTAATTTATATATATTGAAATATTTTACGTTTGGTTGAAATGTTGAATGTATTTTGTTTGAATTTAATCAAGAGCATTGTTGGTAAGCTTGAAATGAGCGGAAAAGAAGATGCCGCGGTGCGAATACTCCAACAAGGAGTGGAAAAGGCAAATTCTGAAAATAGATCTCATGAAGCTTACGAAATTGAAATGTTGCTGGCTGAAACACTGATTTACAAGGTGATTAAATTCAATTCAGTTCACACTTTCAAATTTTGTATAGTTCTAATAGCTTTTTTTTTTAATTGAATTTGTGTATAATTATTGCTTCTATATGTAAAAGTAATTCTTAATGTTGCGCTGTCTCAGTGATCGATGAATATATTTACTAGTGTTGAATTGGAAATGTAGGGAGATTTCGAGAAGGCCTTAAGCTGTGAATGTCTAAAGCATGAAGAAATTTTTGATGCAAGAAGGCCTCTTTACAAGGTAAATTTTGTCAATATAGTGTTACGACTCCGAACGCAGTTACAGAAGAGTTACTTGAATGAGTTTGTCTCCAAAAATTGAATTTCAGGCAACTATTCATTTAATGTTAAACAATGAAGAAGAAGCATCAAGGTATTGGGATGAATTTGTGGAAGTACGAAGTTACTTGCAACCTCCAACTATGGAAGACCACCATTTTTACAAAGCAGACACGACTGGCTTTGATGAATTCTGCAAGCTTGTCAACATACTTAAACATGATATTGCCATTGCTCATCCTCGTAAATTTTTAAAATAGTTATAGAATTAATTGTTCTTATGTTGTCTTCATGGTAAGAACTGTAACTAATTTCTCAACATTTTTAGAGTTTCTGTCAATAATTTTTAATGATATTTCACTTGAAAAACAAGTGAATTTAGGACTGAAGGCTTTTCTTCGGTGTTTTATCCATAGAAATGCATTTTTATGTCCTAAATTATTGAAATGGAATATTTACCAAGTGATCACATTTTATAAGAATTAATTTTTTTCATCATCATCCTAAAAAAA
>CAOJBI013868779.1:0-10198 GCA_948277035.1 Euphorbia corollata
CCAAAAAGTCTTGTTAAGTGTTACAAACCCTTTTAATTTTACCTGTGGATAATTTGTTGTCGTTTATAGGAAATCTCCATAATTGGTCCTTTAAGAAGTTCAGAGAAACAAATTTGTATTCCATTAGAATGAGCTAGCTCAACCATTCCTGGAAATATTATTGCAAACCAACTTGGACAATTCTCATACACTGCTCTAATTACTTCCTCTCCCTTAGCTTCTATAAACTCCATTCCTAATTACTCAAATAACAAAATAACAAATTGTTAGGCACTCCCCTAAATAGTCAAACAAGGATGGTATTTTATGATTCAGGATCACAATATATGTTTTTTTTAACTACAATTGTTGACCGTACTTATTATGTAGATGTCATATACATGTTTACCACCTTCAATTTGTCAAGTGTTGCATTGAAATGACACGTGTCTATGTTAACCATCTCAACTTGGCTGCAATCACGAGCATAAACGTCACGTGTCGGTTTCTAATTGGATAGAGAAAAATTAAGATAGTGACATCTTTAAAATTCAAGCCAATTAAAAGCTGATACGTAGCATTTAGGACTCGTGAATGCACTTTTACCAAGTTGATAACTAGGGCTAATCATGGACGTAATTCAGGAGTGCAACTACCTTGAACCTTTGATCAGTACCGACCCGACAAGAACATATTAAATTTGAGGGCGTCATTTTGCAAAACTTGTCAAAGTGGCAACTTTACTATATATAACTTGATAGATATGTTGAAATGTTTACCTTTAGCAATCAAATTGTGGCCAACATTCCATTTTTTAAGAGCAAGCATGCAAGCAATGGTAGCAGGAAGGGACTCAAGCGAGGGATTTCCGTGGCCATCAAGTTCACCCCAAGAACCATCTTCTCTCTGGTTTTTAAGCACCCAATTCAAGCAATTTTCAAACATGGGTTTCGGTTCGGACGAGTCCTGAACCATGGCTAGCCAGGCTGTGTCATAAGCAGACGTTGAAATGAGAGAATAAGGATTCATTTCTACGCCTGCAAACACTTCTTGCTTAACCTTTTCAACTAAAGCTTTAATGGTGGAATTTGAACAATCCATTTTTACTTAATTTTAGCTGAAAAAGGGATATGGAGAGTTGTTTAGGCTTAATTTGAAGGAAATGAGATGCTCCACGTATTCATATATATATAATGTTTTTTAGAGGTAGAATTAATTACTGCTTCGTACAAGAAAGCGAGTGTTCATGTATAATGTCACCGCAGACGTCACAACTATATACGTCAAATTTTCTTAATATTTCTTTCTTTTTTCTTTTTAATTTGATACATCAATTAACTATTAACCATTTATTAGGTTGTTAAGGGAATAGAATAACTGGGTTTCTTCATTGACATTACATTAACTTCAAGCCACAAATATTTTAGGGAAAACGACAATCAACAACGGTTGCTTTCTTGCATTACTAAATGCTATGCTTTACCCTGACGAAAACTTGCTATATATGCATATTTCTACAATAAAGTTAGATTGTAGGAATTTAGAGTACAATTTCATCGACATGCATTAACTCGAATGGACAAAGTTTGATTAATTAAAATTATTTATTTGGCATTTGATTTGAAAAGATTTTATACATTAATGGATAAACTTAAAAAAACCATGTGATTTCACTCATTTGTAAAACATATATGGTCTGTGAATTTTTTAAATGGGATATGAGTTTTGTAACCATTATCAAATCATGATTTTTTTACCTATTCCGTCAATTAAGCTGACATGGCAAGGAGTCGGAAAAATAAATATTAGATCTGCAGACTTGGCAAACAATTGTGTAGACAAAACCAAATTGGATCTGCATATTGAAATGTTTTCAAATAATTCGACGGAAACAAAAATTCCCAGCTCACATCATTCGATGCTCCATGAATCTAACACAAAAGAACAACAAAACAATTCATTGAAAAATTCTCGCCATTTCTTGAACTTGATTTACAGTTCCTTTAGCATTCAAATGCAGCAAATTTATGGCGTGATGGGTAAGCAGTCCTTTATCATCAACACTAGGACAGTAAAACCAACCTGCCAAACCTAGTTCACCTATCCTTTCGCTGCCAAATCAGCCGGAACTTTAATTTTAGCCAAGATCATTGTAACACTGTCGTGATCCTCGGCATGTTCATCCCCTATGTAGCACAGAATCGACACGGAAACGAGAAAACGCCCTTTCTAAAAAAATATAGATTTGAAATGTGCGGGGAAACGCGTAAATAATAAAAATGCAAAAGTATATTTATAAATATAAAAATTATAAAATTTCATGTATATTATTTTATTCTTATATAAAATAAGTAAATATCATATATTTAAGATAAATTTATTGATTTTAAAGCAAATCTATTATTAATAATGGTTATTTCAAAACATTATACAATAGTAAATAAGGTTATCGAAAATAATAAAGTTTCATGAAATTAGAAAGTCGTGTTATACTTGATAAATCGTAATCGTAATAATGTGAGTGTATAGAATGAAATAAAATAAGTTTTTATAATATAAGGATATTTTATTATTTAATAATAAATTGGAGTTTTAAAGTCTCAGTAATTTAAATATAGGGTAAACTTCGAAAACATACCCTGTGGTTTGACTGATTTGCGAAAACGTGCCCATGGATTTTTTTTTACAAAACGATGCCTGTAGTATCGAACGTTAGCAAAAGAGTGATTTTTTTCTAACACCGTCTAAAAAGCTGACGTGGCAGAGGGTATTATGAGAATGGAAATATAAGGGTCACTATAAAACGACAAAAATTTCTGATTTCACTCCTCCTTCTTCATTCTCTTCTCCAACTTTTGTTTCTTGTTTTTTACTTTCATACACCATCGCCTGACTCGCCGGTTTCTTCGTTCGCCTCCATCAACTCATAGAAATTTCACGAAGCCGACGACTTTACATCAATTTAAAGGGAAATTCACATTCACATTGTACTCAGTTCACATTCCTTTCCATTTCCGAAACAGAAAAAAAGCAATGGGGGTTGATTACTATAATATTCTGAAAGTTCATCGGAAGGCGACGGACGATGACCTGAAAAAGTCATACAAAAGGCTGGCAATGAAGTGGCATCTGGATAAGAATCCGGTTAACAAAAAAGAAGCGGAGGCCAAGTTTAAACAATTTCTGAAGCGTATGATGTCCTTACTGACCCGCAAAAGCGTCAGATCTATGATCTCTATGGGGAAGAAGGGCTTAAATCTTTTGAAATTGGTGGCGCGGGTGATGATGCGAATCCGCCGACCCGCAACGCCACTCCTTTCCGGTTCAATCAGATGGATGTCGAGGATACACTTAAAGCCAAAATTGCATATGAAATATATCCAATGGATTGATCGTCGTCACTGATGAATTGGGCGTTGAAATTGCATATGAAAGGCTGTCGGTTAGCCTGTTTTCAGAGGAAGTGGAGAATTTGGAATGACTGAGATCAGAAGGGAGAGGTGGCGAGGGTGGCTTAGTGACTGGATTATCTCGGATTGCTGGGGTTTTCGTCCTAGCCATAGTGACAGAGAAGGGGGAAAAACGACGGGGATTTAGCGAGAACAGTTCACGATGGCTGCTGCTGGAAAAAATGGAGTGGAGGCGAGCTGTGGTGGGTGGGGCGACTGGCGAAGAGCGAGATGCGACGATAGGCAGTAGGGCGGACTATGAGAGGTGGCTGGCTGGCTGGTGAAGTGAGGTGCGACGGTGACGGAGAGGTGAGAGTTGGCTGGCGAGGATGACGGTGAGCGACAGTGGCTGGCGAGGATGACGGTGAGCGACAATGACAGAGGCAGGAACTTGTAGAATGGGTTGGGGAAGATGAAGATGGTTGGTAAATTGTACACGTGTATGTTTTTGAATGTGGAGGGTTGGGGATGATGAAGTCAATAGTTAACTGGAATGGTAAAATTTTAAGTTTCCAACAATACCCTTTGCCACGTCACCTTTTTTAACAGCGTGATGAAAAAAGTCATTTTTTGCTAACGTTTAATACCACATGCATCGTTTTGTAAAAAAAATTCCACGATCATCATTTTAGGAATAAGCCAAACCACATGGTATGTTTTCGAAGTTTACCCTAGATAATAATACAGAGATATTGCCACGAATGTTGTCAATATATTCTTTGAAGTCGTCTTGATGATGCTCTATGTTGTTATGTGATGATTATAGTGTTGGATAGGGGCGGACCTACATAGGAAGGAAAGGGGGTCCCAGCCCCCCCTCAGTTAAAAGTTTTTAAATAATATATATAATATTTGACATATAATCAAAAGAATATGGTTAGGTGAAGAGCTTAGCCCATCCTCAACCTGAGTTCGAATCCTAGTGTTGGTTTTTAAAATTTTTATTTTTCTAGCCTCCCTTCTCTTGCATTCCTGCGTCCGCCCTGGTGTTGGACATTTCTCACATAACCAGTTCATATTTACTAAAGCTAAAGTGTAACTCAAACAAACTTATCTGTTGAAGATTTGATATGAAAATAGTTAAAATGAAATTTTTTAATTGGGAAAGGAGATTGTCATTGGAGGTTCAGTCAATTAATAAAATGAGAAAAAAATCAAAAAATTTCAGTAAACAATTTCGAGAGTATTAAAAGAGAAAGTCAAATTATATTTTATGCATTTTTGTAAGCGTGAAAATCGAATCATCTACATTTGGTTAAAAGAGGATAAATTCTTATCGATCCGACATAAATTCAGTAAATTCAATTTTGTATGAAAAGCATATGCAACAGTGTCAATTTAAAAAGATACAAATAACAAGATAATTTGACTTTACCCGATCCTGACAACTTGATGGTAAATAGAACCCCTTCCGACTTTGGACCTCGGGCAATTGCACCCGTTTTTCAACCCCAAGGCTCACACTGCCTGCGTCTAAGATGCCTCTCGTGAAAATTGAAATAGTAAAATACGTAGGAATGATAGTATGGAGAGGGTAAAGAAAGCAGTGAATATTGTCCTTTAAGAGTAGAGAAGCTCATTTTTTTTTTTTGTATATAATGTCTTTGTATTGTATTGTATATGATGTGTATTATTTGTTACTGCTTATTCGGTTAAGGATTCGTGGGTCTCTACTAGACCTAGTGACCCAAGTACGGCCTAATAAAAAAAAATATGGGTTCGGATCAGACTTCTACAAATAATCAAATCTTAAATCTAGTCGCGTGTTTACAAATCTTTTTGTTACAGTGAAATTACTTTAAAACGGTTTCATTTAAATTGAGACAAATTATTGACGAAATATTGTTAAAATGTGGACTACATTAAGCCAAAGCTCACGCTTCTTACATGATCGATGGAAAAAAAATGATACTGAGTTTACATACTAGTTACTGTGGGTGTAGTTAGCTATTATATAATGTACAAGTCCTTCGAATTATTAATTGTGTCTATTAGGTATTAATTAAACTTCTTTTTATATATAATAAAAACCTATATAAATTTATTTAATTTATTTTTATATTATATCAGGTCGAGCGGGTCAGATTTGATTTTGAATTCCACCAAGCACATCTCATATATTAGTCAGGTCATGATAGGTTTGGACCGCACCTTTATTATATTTTCCTCTCTAAACTCATCCCTTTCTTTTTGTTTTGCAAATTTTGAGCTTGTATGTTTATGTTCGGGCCCCTTGTGGGTAGAGCATAACTGTTGCTGTTTAGTTTCTTTTTCTAGTTTCATTGATAGAAAAGAAAAGAGAATATTGAAAAGTAAAAACCAGCAAAATTACATTTTCAAGAAGTCAAAACCGATACGTGCACTTTTTGTTATTTCAAATAGTTATTTGAAATTTTTCGGTTTATTGAAAATTAGGAAGCTCCATCCAGATAAATAAATTAAGCCTTTTATTTTCACAAGTTCATTTTCACGTTTAAAGCATTAAACTGTAGAAATTAAATCAACAAGTTGTTGTAGTATATGGTAAGTTTTTTTTTTTATTAATGTATTTTCGCCTGCCACGCTGACAAGATTTTCCAACAACAGGTTTAAATCTAAACTGTTAATGCTAAATATATTAAAATGAATGTTTTTACATATTCTTTTTACTAAAAAACAGACACAAAAATGAGCTAATTTCTTGAATTTTCTTAAATAAAATCACCCCAAAGTCAGTCAATCAGTGTGCATTGCAAGTTGCAATTCCATGGCCCTTAAACATCACAATCAGCTGCCGCCTCATTTTCCTATGATCCTCTGAGCATTTTTTTTCATCCAAGTTTCAAATTTGAAGCGACAAAACGTTAACAAATCCTTGATTTGATTATATGCAAAATCAAAAGCCATAAAATGGTGGATTCTAACTTATTCAGATTCATGATTATCAACAGGGAGAAAAGCAGGCAATTTTTTTTTCTGCCTTTTTCAGAAGTATCAGTAACACTGTTTAAAACAGAAAAAGAAACCTCTAGGTTTGTCCTCAATCGGGGCTTTCGGTGTATCCCCTGAGTCATCCCTCACTTCCATTAAGGAACTCGTCCCAGGAGATTCAGGTGGCAATACAGAATTCTTAGACGTGAATATCCTTGGTGGGATTGCTGACTCAACTGGCGAAACAGTCGAAAGGTACCTCAGAAGCATCTGTATTATCTGGCTGAAGTTTGGCCTTGCATTTGGATCCTCTTGCCAGCAAGAAGTCACTATCATCGCCAAATCTTCTGGAAGGTTATCTGCACTTGGTCTCACATTCTAAAACAAGAAAACATTAAAAAAAAAAAATCACGAATCGTGACACGCTAAAGGCTATATATGAACATTTCGAAAATTGGTTACCTTAAAAGCGGCTGCATATGCTGCCTGTAAATTTGACATGCCTTCAAATGGCAATTTGTTGTGAATTAGTTCCCACAAGACTATTGCGAAGCTGTAAGCATCTACCTTGTGATTGTAATGCTTTTTCTCGCCATGCCTTAATGTGACAGTACTGTAAAGCTGTTGCCAAAGCGGAAGAAGATAAATGACCGGTGTGTAAAAATGTAAACTTTAATGCTAAAACAAGAAAATAATTGTTTATAGAGCTTTGCGATGATTTAAATATGGCACCTCCGGAGCCATCCAACGGTATGTTCCAGTCTCAGCAGTCATCATCTCTGTCAATGACTCTTCTCTGGCTAGACCAAAATCAGCAAGTTTAACTGTTTTATGGTCTGCTGTCAAGATCAAATTCTCTGCGATTTGATAAGACACTAGTTAGTTGGGAATCAGACCTAATACTTACTTAATTCAACACGTCAAAGTTTCAAGCCAAACTCTTCGTAAAAATCTCCATGTAAAACCGTTGTTTCCAACAATTTCGGGGATCAATTTTTTATGACTTGTAACAAGTTCCAACACACATTGGAAACCTAAATCCATGTGTAATTCTTGACTGCCTTCGAATGCTAATAAAACATGCTGAAAAGCTACAAAGTAGAACAAACTCCATGCATAAAATCGAAATTTCCCCAAACAGACTACCTTTATTTGGAAATAAGTGAATCTGATATAGAAGCATATGGTACACATTTAAAATCAGCGATTATTTCTACAAACTTGATCAAAAAATTTCATAAATATGTTTCATTTTGTAGATATAACTGGGAAATAATTAAGATCATTGAACAAATAAGAGAAAAATCGAGAAATCAGAAAATCTATTGACAAAAGACCACTTAGTTCCGTGGGGTAAAGAAGCAGGACCTAATTAGTCCATCACATCAACTCAGCTCATGCTCATATATAAGATCCAACATCATGAACAAATTGGTCTTTAATCTGAAAATCACTTGTGCTCGGAAAAGGAATATAGGAATAAAATGCTCATATTTTGTTTAAAATTTTGATAACTTGGTTGTCAATGAGAAAGCATAGATATTAGATAGAGCCAGAAACTTGGAATACACTTGAAAGGAATTAGCCCAAGAGAAAAAAAAAACATCCTACTTGCTATCAGTATCACAGACCTAAAAAATGCAAAAATAACCGAAACCTAATGGCTGAGAGCAAGATTGCATATTGAATATCAAGTTGACCATGTGAAATTCAACTACTTGTATTTCCTACTTAGTTATCTAACCAAAGCCTATAATCTTGTCAGAGAAGTAAAAATAATACTTAGTATAATCTAACAAGATTCTGCCTAGACGATTGCCTAATACTTATATTCACAAAATTCAGTACAACATTCGCAAAAAAAGGTACGAGTAATGACAATTTCTACAAAATTGCAGTTGCAGCTTACACTCGAACTGTTACCATACTTTACTTTATCCACGCAATTTAGACCTTATTATAAGAAGCTGAAACTCTTACCAGGTTTTAAGTCACGATGAATGATACCATGGGAGTGTATACATTCCATGGCACGAGCTATGTCAAGCGCAAAACCAATAGCAACTGGCATTTCCAAGCATCTTGGCCTCAGGTTCAACAAGTATTTACGCAATGTCCCACCCAGTAGAAGCTCTGTTACTATCACCATTACAGGTTTCTTGCAAGCACCAATGAACTGGTCTCAAAAAGCAACCAAACCCAATTAGATACTTCAATCATTAAACCTAAATTTCCAATACCAAGTGAAGATGAATATGGCATTTTAATCATTTTCATAATAGAAATATTAACCTTCACTAGATTTTTGTGTTGAACTCTGGATAACATGGCAACCTCTCTGGCAAACCTTGCTTCTCTCTTGGCTATCTCTTCTGGGGTTTCTCCTTTCTGAACAACTTTAATGGCAACATTTTGGTTCTTATACCTATCAATCGCGCACCATTACATATATGAACTAAGCAAGATACAATCAATCACATGATCTTAAGAAATTGACCTAAAAAAGCTGGGTTGAGTCTATAAATCTGAGAACTTTCAGTTATAAAATTAATCAAAACTGAAGAATTGCAGATAGAAATGAGAAGAAAAAGGGGGGAAATAGTTGGACTTACTTTCCCTCGTATACTTTAGCATGAGCACCTTCACCAATCTTGGGTCCAACAAAGAGAAGCTTAGGATCAATCAACCACTTATCATCCAAATTGAACTCGGAAGGATAAAACCCATTACTAGATCCCATCTCTATTTTATAGTCCATGCCAACAATAAGGAAGTACCATGTATTGAGTTGAAAAAAGGAAGGGCCTTTCTTCTAAATCACAATTGTAGCAAAGTAGAGTAGAGTAGAATAGAATAATTAAAAGAGATGGAGTTAGAGATAGGCATGCCCCATATTGTACCCCAAGTCACTGCTTGCAGATCCAGAAAGATCAACTTTTGCTACAGTTTAGGAGGGAGACAATAAAACCCTACATGTTTGAGGGAAGAAGTGCAGTTAAGAAAAGGACAATGGACTCTTATTTATGGGGAAGTGAAGAAAGTAGCAGAATTGATGAATCGAGAATTGAAGAAGAAAAGGGTAAACACTAAAAGGCAAAGACCCAGATTGAGATTTGAATGGAACAAGCTAAAAAGATACAAAATTTATAGAATTGAAGCAATATATCTCTCTCTAGAATAAAAGGCGTATGGAAGTGCCGGTGTTGCTTTGATCTGCAGATGAAGCCGCGGCAGCAGGATACAAGTCTGTGTCAGATAACATTGGTGGCCTTTTATTATACAAATAACTTATAATTTTTTTTTTTTCATTTTTGATGTTTTATTTCAATAATACACGCAGACAAACAAACATAAATTAAAGATCATATGTTAGAGCGGATGAATTTGTTCAATATTTTTTATTATATTTATGATTATGTCTCACTTTGGACTTGCAATGAATTCGTAAGCTTCTTTTCTTGTAAAACGATTCATTGTAATTAAATATATGTTCGGTCATTGAAATTTCATTTTATAGTTAAGATTTTAATAATTATATACTGAAACTAAAAATATAGTGCTTCTGTCATTTAAAATAAATATGGTAAACTTCAAAAACATACCTTGTGGTTTGGCCGTTTTGCAAAAAGGTCTGTTGGACCTTTTGAACAAGATAAATTGTCCAAGGGGGGGGTGAATGGCAATTTAAAAGATAAAGTAATATTTTAAAAACTTTTGCCGGAAATACAAACGAAATTATCAGAAGATAATTTTTCGGAGGCTCTGAAAGTAATACTTCAGAGGCTCTGAGAAATTTCGGAAGCTCTCAAGAAATATCAGAGGCTTCCTTCTGATAACTTAAATACGCTGATATATATATA
>CAOJBI013873044.1:0-11880 GCA_948277035.1 Euphorbia corollata
TTCAAGCAAGATTGCTGTAAGTGTAGTTGACAATGTACTTCTTGTGCATCAAGTGGATGCAAAGGTGGTCATTCTCTATGATATCTTTGCGGATTCTCGAGCACCTATATCTGCTCCACTTCCTCTGTTATTCAGGGGTTTCCCTAGGACCAGTATCTCCTCCAATCGATCTAGTGGCAAGAACAGTGAGACTGTAGAATCCAACATAAGTGATCGTGAAGCAATAGTTTATGGAGATGACTGGATGTTTCTAGTTCCTGACCTTATTTGCGATGTTGCAAATAACTTTCTGTGGAAGATCAATTTAGACTTGGAGGTAATTTGGTTAATTTCTCTTGTACATATTTTCGGAGTTAGTATTCAATTGTCGCCATCTTTCTTGTCCTTGCAGGCAATTTCTGCAAGTAGCTCTGAAGTTCCTTCAGTCTTGGAATTCTTGCAGCGTAGGAAGTTGGATGCAAATAAGGTAGATATACAAATAAAATAAATATTAATATGCGTGTATGATAGATGTATTAAATAAAAAAAATCTGACAGGTCGTTTGGAATATTCTTTTTGGGCTCTAGTATAAAACCATTCTTACCATATTTTATATTATGTTTCCCTATATGAGCAACCATCCCCAATTGATACATACACTGGTCAGGATGTTATATAAAGGACTTGATGATATTCTCAATTGATACATACACTGTTTATCACCCTCACATCACTATATCAGATTAGAAGCATGAGATTGGTGTTTCAAGCTTTTTGAGGCGGCGAAGTCAATAGCAGATGTCATTGACAGGTGAGTTTGGGAACTTTGGTTAAAATAATTTGTCAAATAACTAACTAGTAGGGTTTGTAGTGATGTGGGACAAAGAATACATCATTGGTAAGTCAGATGGAGCGGTTAAAAAGGTGAAAGAGACTTCGTCAATATGTTCTAGTGCTAATAATTCATGTAGAGTGACTTTTATTCTGGAAACAAACTGAGAAGTTGAGTGTAAATGTCTTTCAGTTTGTTTTTATGTATTTGTATGCGTATTGGGAAAAGGGGTATTTGTTTGCAAGGAATAAATACCAGTGTAGACATCAATAACCATGTAATGTTTTTGGTTTTGTCAGGGAATTTTGAAGAAGAGGGATGCAATGTTGTCTGTCTATATCCCCAAGCATCTAGCAACCATGGAATTTCATTTTTTGGTGATGATTATTGTAGTTGGCAATTCAGGTCACTTTCACCTTTGGATGCTATGTATTCATTTGCTTCCTTTTGTTTTCCAATCTAATTCCGAAATTCGAAATCTTCGACATTCTGATGAAAATTGATATTCGGCATCTGGAAATATATAAACCAAACTCAGCAGCCAGAATGATGATAACCAATATCGACCAAAGGGTTAAACTGTGATCTGCAAGAGAATAAATATATAAATATAGAGTTACATTCTATATTGAATGAATGTAAGGATTCTATGATTGAAAAAATTATTCTCAATTATTAAACATGATGCTCTTACTCGGGTTTTGATAGAATGGGTATCGCTTCTCATATTCATTTTGTTTGTTCTTTTATGAAAAAGGAAACTGGGTGACTCATTTGTTTGATTTTAAGGGTTTATCTATTTTCCATTGTATTACATCTTTATATGCCCCTTTGTTAATTATATACTTTTCTCAGATGCTATACATTTATTAATCCTTGTTTCAGTTAAAAAACAAGGTTCACGTCAGCAACAAAAGAAAATTTCTGTCGGCGTTAGTTTCCTTTCGTTCCCAATATAAAAGCTCGGTTTCATCAATCTTCTTTGAAAAATCCATTTTAAACCATACACAGAAACCCTCTCAAGAAAGATTGTATTTGTTGTCATTCCAAGAACTCTAGTTTTTTCATTTGAATCTTTGTTTCTTGAATGAAAATGGAGAATGCATGGGGAAAGGAGCGAAGTGACAATGGTAATGAATTCATGGAGGAAAGTGAAAAGAGCGGCGGGCAGGAGATTCAAAATCAGAGTTGCAGTTATAGAGGAGTTAGGCAGATAGGTTTGGGGAAATGGGTTGCTGAGATTTCAATACTTTCTAATTCTTCTTCTACAAAATCCAAATCCAAATTTGTTGGTGCATATTCAACTGCCATTGAAGCTGCTTTTGCTTACGATAATGCTGCTACGTCTCTTTATGGTAAAGATGCCCTCCTCAATTTCCCTCGTCACAATCTTGAAAATTCATATCCTCTTAGGACTTCAAGACAGCGTGATATATATCGACATCAATTCCGCGAAGCAAATGCAGAATTTGTTTCGAAAGAAGAGGAAAAACAATGTCCAAGAATTGATTCTGAAGTTGACAAACTGAAAAGAAAGAGAGATGATGCTACCGACTTTGAATTTGAGCAGAAGAAAAAGAGCACGTAATGTTGAATAGCAGGAAAGAGGATCGCAATCTTGATTTTGAGGTTATCTTGGTGAAGAACTACAAGTCTCGCTGCATTCATGATTCCACTGTAATGTTCAATCTAGCTTTGGCTTTTAATTTTGCAGAAATTGTATAGTTTGGCACTTTGTTTACTGATTTCATTTCACACAAACATTAACATGTCAAATAACCTCTTCTACTCCTAATAATACAACAATTTCATGTCGATTTGTTTTTTTTTATTGGCCTCACTAGCCTTTAATGAAATAGTGCATAGCATATTGTGATAATTAAGTAACCATGAACATTGTTGCCACAATTATGTTAAAATCAAAGGCTTCTTCTATCTTAAAAACTCTCAACTCGTCACTTTTTTTTTTTAACTCCGCTATAAGATCACATTTGAACATGGAAAAAAAAAATATAATAAAAAGAAATTACAGAAGTTTACTTTTTTATTTTTTATCAAATTACAGAAGTTTACTTATCTGATTATGTATACACCTCCGAACAAAAGTTAGAAACACCTAGGAAGTTAACAAAGCTTGAAGAATGGACACTTCTAATGCGCCTGTTGTTAGTTACCCTGTAGGATTTAATCCAATTACCCTCAGTTAGGGGTGAGCTAAACCCAAATCGGTTCAAAACCGAAATGCCAGAAAAATAAAAACCGAACCGAAATATAATAATTTTAAAAACCGAACCCGAACCGAAATGAATTCAATTCAGTATGGTATTTTTATTCGGTTTCGGTTTAGTTTCGGTCCTGCAAACCCCTAACCTCAATAACATCAAGTTTGACCTTGGCAATGCAAATAGCTCATTAGCTATAACGGTTCTTTCCTTTATGAAATTGAGGACTCATGTCTTCGATAGTAGTTAGTGGTCCACACATTCTTCTCTGCCACCAAAATTATTCACTTTCCTTCTCCACTTTGGACAACACCAGTTCCCATGGCCCAGATTTTGTGGTCAACCTGCAAAATTTGTACACGTTTAAATAAACTGGTACAGAGAATAACAGTAATCACTATAGTTCAGAACCATAGGCTGTAATTTGATCCAACCAAAATACATCGCATAAAATATTATCTAACAATCGGAGGGAAAAAATATACAATGCTAAAAAATTTATGTCGAAATCTCAGAATCTCAAAAAACAGGTCCATCGAAGGAATTAAGCAGAGTCATGCCTCGTTGAAATGGAAATTTTTTTTTAGCAAGTGCATCTGTTGTACAGAACATAAAAGTCGGATTATTTTGTCATAGAAACAACAATTATATTAATTCGAGTAGGTGATTCTAGTTTCCTATAGAACCAGAATTCTTACCTCCATACGCCAGCAATCACCCGCAGAGTCATTAAAAGGAATAAACCTGTCCACACTCCAGCAAGACCATATACAGGAGCCTCCAAAAATATGAATATGGAAGAGAGGAGTCCTACTAGTACCTATGCATTAAAAGTGAAAATAAAGAGCCGAAGAGAATGTATCGACAGACTAATGATAAACAAGAACAAGAAGAAACCATAGAGTAGGCAGCAAATCCAAAGTCAGAAACGCCATAGTAGAGCCCATCAAGAACAAATGCGAGAGCATTTATTGGTTGAGATCCAGCAACAAACTGCAAAATATCATCCAGGATATTAACATTATACGTAGTAACAAAAGTATCCGGAACAAAGACAGAAAATCAGCCGAATCGTCAAATTTGTTGCCCTTGGTAGTATCAAAACCTCACTTCCCTAAACCCCCTAGAGGAGACCCTGTTTTGATTCACTTCAATAAAGCAGCAGAGAGCAATTAAAACGGTCAAAACATGCAGCATAAATTCCACCACGGCGACAACAAATTTAATGACTAGAACAAACGGAAGTAAAGTTTGTTTACTTACTGAACATTAGTAATATTATGGACTTAAGGGTATGAGTGGCTGAAGAAGACCCATCCATGTAAGATAAACAAGTGCCTACCCGAATTAATACTCAAAAAACTTTATTGCTGATCCACCTCTAAATAGTGATGTTTCTGAATCCATCAAAATACCTTTTCATATTAAAATTTCTTCAAGTGCTCTTTCAGAGAGCTATTGACAGAGAAGTTAATAATCAATAGGGCTGCTCCAACTAAGGGATTGAACTGAAGCCCTTCCATTTATCACCAGCCAGCCCCATTTATCCTGTGGCAGGAGTTCTTTATTACACCATACCATATATGGATAAAAGATAAGGGGCACGATGTCCTTTGCTCCATAGTTCAATACTAAAGTACATCACACAAAAGAGACTTTATTTTACTCATTGCACAGAAAAACCATGTGAACTTTGTTAGAAATGGGTTTAGAGTGCAGGTAGATTAACCAAGCAATGGCTTATTGGCCACACCTCTCTCCTAACGTGGAGCATGAAGGTGGGATCCTGGATTCAAATCTCAGTACCTCTAAAATATGGCCAATTTAATTAAAAAACAAAGAGTGTGGGTAGATTAAGGATTTAATGAGACACTTGTATAAGTCCTAGAAGGTTGTATTAGGAGAGAAAGGAAGAGTAGTAAGTCAGTTTTTTTAGTAATTCATTCTTATTTGGGGTCTCATCCTTAGACGGGGAAGCGGCACTACCCTGTGGAGCAAAGGTTATGGTCGTTGCTGATGTATCTTCATTTTATGTTTTTGTTTGGTTCAATTGTGCTTAATATATGTTTCTTACTGATCTGGGTTGTATATAATCAACCAATAGTTTTCGACATTCCTATTTAGCTGTGTTTCATGAAACTGCTCTCTATCAAAATGATAATATGATTTAAGCATCCATGTTCTTGAATGGACATGGCTTCTGTGAAGTGCAGGAAGCAAGCGTAAAACGATGGAATTCTCGTTAAACTGTAAAGAACAGTAAGCTCAATGCACCAATTACTAGCCAAACTTCATACAGAAGAAGCAAAATTTATCAAAAATTTTCACCATTATTGTTGTGTCATGACCTAGTAATGGCTACATGTGTCCTTCAGTTTCATTGAAGAGCTCCAAGAAAGCCATTATAACAGTAACCCGGTAAGTATTGCAGTAAGGTTAATCTCGGTTTCTTTCATATGTTTGTATGTGTATGTTGACTAAGCAATTATTCCATAGCATATATTGATGGCTTCAGTTTGGGTAACACTCAAGAAGCATGTGACCTCCTGAATGGCAAAAGCTTCATCTACTAAATTTCTATAAATGATAAGCCATCCTGGCTTTGACATAAAATTCCACTCTGAATACTTCATGTTCAGCAAAAGAAATAAAACTAAGCAACAGTTCCTCACCAAAATACCAGACCATGCAATCTCCAGGACTTCGGAATCAGAACTGAACAAGCTAGCAAATGCACCATATCCAATAGATAATATAACACCCAAAGCAATGCCAGTTACTAAACCAATCTGCTTGACAATCAAGTGGTTTAACAGAAATCAGCTTTAGTTCGCATTAACAGAGTGAAACTCCAATAATCAGAAAAATTTGCAGAAGTGAATGTTGTAGACCTGTAGTACTCTGTATATCACTTGACGAGCTTCTTCATAATTACCTTGGGAGTAAACACTGGCTAGAAGAGTCTACAATATAATTAAGCTTGACATTAGAACCAAAAAAAAAAATTGTCACAAGAATATTTCTCAAAGAAATATGAAATACAAAAGTAACTCAAGTATTTTCGAGACCTCATACAGTATTTTCATATTTGCCTAGGCCTAAGCCCTATTTCTTCCATTTTGTTGTAATTTACCTCGAACCAATCCAGACGCAACAAGGAACAATAAACGATTCTACTGAAAGAGGTCAGTTTGTTGACTCCTTGAAATTAAAAGAGAAGGCAGCATGAGGATCAGTGCAGACATGACCACACCTTTGTTTGGCAGAAAAGAATAAGAGAAAATTGCTTGTTTGTCAAGTATCAAGCGCTAAGCATTTGCAAAAGACTCTTACCCACAACACGAGTACTCTGGCATCTTAAGTCTTAGAGATGTATAAATTCTTCAATATTTCACAAGCATGATATAATTATAGTCATCAAGGTTTCCCCAAGGCCCAAACAGCTCCCACCACAATTACATGAAAGACACAGTAAAGAAAAAGCTGCACACACTTGCCTGGCCAGCAAGAGCTAAAGCATCATTCAGCAGAGACACAGCCAACCATATTTGCAAACAAATTTGATGGCCAGCCATAAGTATAGGTCCTTCTCTTGCTGCCATGGATGTTGCAAATGTCATTGTTAAAAGCACTGCTATCGTCCTACCAATGAGGAGACTGCCTGCAAATTCGTTACTCCCAACATAAGTTACCAAGTTGATTGAGAAATTTCAGGCAATAGAAATCACGATTGCAAGCACAACAATTGATTAACAACTTAAATACCTTTTTGGGGCTTGTTCTACAACTCAAATCCCCTTTTGGTGCCTGATCTATTGAAATTGCTTATTTGGTGCCTAACGTATTCAACTTTGGCCTATTTGGTATCTGACATATTGAATTTCACGAAAAATTAAGAGACCCATGAGGATCTGCAATTTTTTTTACGCATGATCAACAAAACATGCCAATTCTCCAAATGACAATATAGTTATTTCACATAGATCATGCACCAATTGTGCATATAGTGAATACAATAGGTACCCAATAGACAAAAAGTGAATACGTCACGAACCAAATAGGCAATATTAATAGGTTAGGCACCAAAAGGGTATTTGAGCTATAAAACATGCCAAAAAGGTATTTAATCCATTGATTAACTGTTCACCATTATAATAAAATGCTTGAAAATAAAGCGTAATAATGTGGATGAGCTTAGGATTGATAACAAGATATTCAGGATCTGAAAGAAAACCTCAACCAAGGGAAGGGAATCAATTTCATAACTTTCAGGAGATAATCATAAAAAAAAAAAACCAACTTGACCTAATCATATCACTTATTTACAAGTTTTGTAGATTCGAATTTTTTCTAAAACAGTACTTATCACATGACCTGATCATATGAATTAAAAAAATAATATTATCAAGACAAAAACACAAGTTCTACAACAGATTTGAGGTTGAAGAAGCAATGCTGATCTTGATTGGTTATTTCCATGATTGACGATTTGATGACACTTTTTACTGAGTCTTAAGGACTAAGGAAAGTTTGGGATGTAGCCAAGGTGGTCAATATCTTAGCAGATACTATAATCAACCAAGGCTCAATTTTTATGAAGCTACATTACCAAATGCCTAAATATGTGACAGGTAATGTGAATAGAGTTAGTATTTTTCTTGAAGATCTGTATCTTGATTAAATCAAGTTAGTGGTTTCAGCCAGCAGGCTTTCTCCCTCTACTTAGCCCAGAATAAGCATGTTTTTTTTTTTAATCTGAAGAAGAAGCATGTTTTCTGGTTCAAAAAACACGTCTTTAAGGACAGTTGAATGTTGTGCATTAAAAGTCTCCTACAGTACGTTTGTCATTTGTTGGAGGTAATATAATAACTTGGAGTAAGAAACAAAATGTTGTATCAGTGCAATGTTGAACCTAAACAAAAATGTTGTGCATTAAAAGTCTCCTATGGAGTAATGCCTGCCCTCTATCTCTAAAAGGAACTCAATAATTGATTCGAAGAAGATATCATTTTTTATACCAGCATGAAATCTATTTTGAGCTAGTAGGGAAAAAAAAGCTGATAATATAATACAACATGACAGAATAAGCATGGAACTTGATAGGAAGTATACTAATGGCATATGAATTATGAAGGTACCCCAATAATGTGAATAAGTTGTTGTTACTTGTTAGTGACTCATGTTCCTAACTAGTGGTCCATTCATTGCATCACTGTCTAAGTTGCGGAAGTGATATCAATCCTCAAACTTTAGGGGGGGAGTAAAAGTATACCTATAACGTTTCCTATTTGAGATTTAAAGTATCAGAAGAATGTATTATTCCATAACTTATTTATAGGAACATATAATGTTTATCTTGGAATGTACATTCATCTTAAGTAAGAATTATCTCTAGTAGAAATTGCCATGGTGCATGATTAAAACTGAATTATGCCACTTCATCAACCTTAGAGTTTATAGATTTCCACATAAAAACTTACCAGAACTTAGATAGCGAAAAACTCTTCTCCCATCAATATTTGGAGAAATCAGTGCGACTTTACCATTCAATTCCCACAGGAGAATAAAAGCAATAAGGTACCTGTAGAAGCATTGACATAAGTCATTTCTTGAATAGAAAGATCAACACCAGATTTCTGCATAGATAATTATTATGCATGCGGGGCACTGATATATTTAAGATTACCACGTAAATAACATACTCAGAAATCACAGTAGCAATTGCAGCACCTCTGATTCCAAAACCAAAGCCAAATATCAATATTGGATCCAATATTGCATTAAGTATGTTGCCAGCACCTGATAATTCAAAAATTGGTATTATTTCATAGTTGACCTAGTCCCATGCAAAATGGAACATATAATTTTCTATGATCATGGTATTAACTAAATTATTGAAGCAATCAAGAATTATATTTTTCTCTTCCACTGAAAAACAATACACAGAAAATAGTTGTACTTGTTGGCTAAAAGAACTTGTCAGACAATTGCTTAATGGCATCCTTGTCTCTATACTCTATAGTACATAAAATGAATTACAAACAGTAAGCACCCTCATGTTATTTATGCGCTAATGATAAAATCCAACTAAACAAAAAGCAGACTTATAAAATTATATGCAATGAGAGACAGGGATAAAGAAGCTGTATCAACATCAACGCTCTAATTTTAAGATGCAAAGGAGAACCTACCTACCTACATTCTAGGAATCTCAGTAAGTGTCAAACTTGAAAACTAATAGAATAGCATCAAAACAAACTGCAAAGCAACAACTGTTATATTAACGATAAGGATGAACTCGCGAGACAAAAAATGTACTATGTGTACATGTAATAATTACAAAGATATAGAGAAAAAAATTAGGAGATATACTTACCAATCGCATATAGAGGTGTCTTTGTATCTTTAAATCCTCGGAAAGTGCCTTGTGCAGCAAGTGCAAGCACAATGGGTGGAGCACCGAATGCCCTCCAAGAAAGAAAACTCTCAGCTGGTGCACGTATTGGTGAATCCTACAATGTAGTTATTCAAATGATTCTTTGTCAGCATAGAAGTTTTTAGATTATTCTTAGTTCATGGTGAAAAACTTACAGTGCAATACACAAAGCTACATAAAAATTTTCAGAATTAAACCAAACATGCTTATTGGTAATGCTGCAAAGACAGTGACTGAATCAACTGTTAACAAAGAAGCAACAGCACAGTAGAATTAATAGTGAGAACAAGAAAAGATAATCTTAAAGTCTCCAATTTAGACAACGGACATGCGCATCAGAATAAACATAAAATAATTAACAGTAATGGTATAAAATATAAAGAGAAAGATTAACCCAGGACTGTAAACATTCTCAATCAAGTTAAAAGTATGACATTAGTTTAGTAAATCAAAAGTGATTATAAAATGGTTTTAATAGTCAATTCTCCTAATTGATAATTCTCATAAATGGACAATGGTCAAGAAAATGTCATGCAAAACCCAAAAAATCCAGAAAGTTCTGATTCTCTCTTGCATATCCGATTAAAGTCACGAAAACAAACAGAAATTACATAACTAATTCTGACGTACAGCAGGTATACCCATGATATTCACCAAAGAATCTGATCCAAGATAAAGTGCAATAGCTTCAGCAATGCCAACACCAGCAGCAAGGGCTAAAGAAGTCGATACAGCTGGAAGATACGCCTTGCCCTGGCCTTGACTGCCAACATCTGCATATCAAAACAAATTCACTAAGAAACAATCAAAAAGTTCTGAAAAGACTTTGCAGCAATTTGCAACCATTAACCAAATGTTACCATCGCCAACTTCAGTAGAATTTTCACTGCTATTGCCTTTTGCAACCAATGCCTGGTCTTCAGCCACAAATGATGTAGTGACATTAAGTAAAGGAACGCTAAATAACTTTGAAACCAAATTGAATATGGAAACAGATACCCCAACGGCCGCCAAATCAACCGGTCCTACACGCAAAAATCATTGCTTGAGCATAATATATTCGGAATTCTAATTTATCTAGTACAACTGAGAGATTCAGCAAACTGTAATTCCGTTACCTATATGACCAACAAAAGCTGTGTCGACCAGTGATACGATGGGGTCGGCAGCAAGAGCCAAAGCAGCAGGCAACGCAATTGACAGTATCTCAACACCGAGTTCATCAACCTTAAACAGATCTCTGCAAGAGCGAAAAATACTTCAATACAATCAAAATTGAAAGCTCAAGCTAAGAGATCAACACTAATCAGAAAAATGAACCTTAAACGGCCGATAAAACGAGGTAACGAGTCGGAAGTGGACGGTGCTGGCTTAGGAGAAGGGACTGGTTGAGTAGAAATTGATTTCGTTGGCGAAGTTTCAAGCGAAGTGGTGGTTTCATGAGATGAAGATTTCGGAGAGGCGCAGCGTAAGTAGACAGAAGAATTGTGAGGGTTACAAGTGAGAGAGTGAGTTTTAATGGAAGGATTGGAATGGAAAGAGTGAAGGAAAAGAAGATTGTGGGATAGAGCAGTTGCCATGGCTGGAGATTGAGCAATTTCCAACTGCCATAAAAATCTGAATTAAATTGGCATCCACAACAATTTTAACGGACACATTCAGCCCGCCCACAAATATCTTTCATCAACTCGGCCCACAACAATTTCTAGATTACTGCCATTTTCACCACCATCTTATGTTGTGTAATCGGTATTTAATCCATATATAAAATGTACTATAATAAATTTTATTTTTTTATTAATATACCTTAATTAATAGATCTTCCAAAATCAATATCAACCTCTTGAAAACTTCATAAACATAAAATATGCTCTCTTTTTTTTTTTTTTACACTATCCACATATTTAATTTACTTTTCTTTTTTCTATAAGAATTAATTTACTTTCTTATGTTATCTCATTTTTCAAAAATTTTAAATGTTGGTTTTTCCTGGTTTCATTTATCAGTTGCATTACTGAGAATTCATTATTTGGAATACAATTCAAATGTAAGTGTATTAACATGAGGAGAGCAATCGGTACATCCATACTACCATAATAGTGTGATGATGATGATCAGGGAGGAATCTTGATTCTTTCAAAAACTCTTTTTTATATGAAAACTAGTCAGAGCCCAGGTCAAAATTAATCAAATTTGTATTTTATATTCTATTATTTATTCATAAGATATATTAAAATTATAAATTTTGTTAAAATATAGGGACCATTTCAAAAAAAGGGCTGAATGAAAGTTTAATTAAGTTTTTAGGCCCTGAAAAGTTATATTAAGTTTATAGGGATTGTCAAACTTTCAGTTACAAAAATAGGCCTCAGTCACCATTTTATCCCTTATTTAGAAACAGATTTACAGA
>CAOJBI013882101.1:0-10059 GCA_948277035.1 Euphorbia corollata
AGCAAAAATGCAATTCATTTTGGCCTAATCAATGGACTCCTGTTCTTCTTCCTTTTCTCCTTCTTCTCCAGCTGCTGCAACTGTTTCTAGCGGCTCTACTGACACTCCTACCTTTAGAAGATACTGTATCAATTTATCTGGCTCCAATTTGATAAATTCTCCACTCACCATGCTTTTGGAATTCTCCAGGATCCTAGGAGGAGGAGGAGACAGTGGTAGTGCATCCTTTTCTGTTGAACGGGAACAATTGATTCCTCCTCTTCCTTCCACCCCTTCAAGTTCAGGTGATCAATGCCAAGAGATCACTATTACTATAATTGGTGGGGTGGAATCGACTACTGCTACGGCGGTGGCAGTAACTTCGACTGCTGAGGCTTCAATTTCTTCATCGTCTATCTCCGATGATCAATCAGGTAGAGCTGCAGGTGTTGTTCTGGAAACCCCATATGTAGATGCGGCGTCCGGGATCACCATCGATGCCTCTTCTCCTCCGTCTTCTTCACCTTCGTATCAAAGGTACGATATTCAAAATTTGGCTAGGTGGACTGAACAGATTCTTCATTTCTCTTTACTGCTTCTCATTGTCTTCATTCTAATGTAGGGTATCTCCTTGTCTTCATTATAATGTAGGGTAGGGTTTTATGTATATGTATAACAGATCCGGGTCTGTTTGTAAATTTGGTACGAATCCGTATCCGTTTAATTAGACCCGGATCCGATCCGGATCCAACGGATCTATAAAAATAGGATCCAGATCCTAAATAAACGGATCTGGATCGACGGATACGGGTCGGGTCCAGGATCCATTGCCATCCCTACACTCACATGTTTTCATTTTAAGTTTATGATGCCCATGGGGCTTACACTCGTCACCTTTACCCATACCAGTAGCACTAGTTCGTGTCCTTTACATAAAACCCTTTTACGCCATGCGATCGATATGTCATGTCTATGTCTATACCATGTCATGTACACTTCACATGAATACCATGATCATACTCTATGTGCTATACCATGTGTCTTTTGTGCCTATACCATGCTATGAAGTCCATTTGCATGTTATACCATGTCATGTACACTTTACGTGTATATTATGATCATCTTTTGTATATTATATCATGTACCCTTCATGTTTATACCATGTTATGAAGACCATTTGTATGTTATATCATGTCATGCAATGTTCATACCTATACCATGTTATACCAAACCATGTATAACTCATGTGTATAATATGTTCATCTCATGTGCATACTATGATCAATTTAGAGTGTCATATTTGCCTCGGCTTATATTATGCCCATATCGTATGTATAATGTGATCTGTCATGCTCACTTCATGCTTAGGTTATGCCCATAATGATATCATTCATGTTAAGACATACCTTGCTCAATGTGTTGTGACACGTTCATCTCTGCTTATAATGTGACATTTGTAACATGCTCAATGTATTGTGACATGTTCATCTCAAACTTATACTTGTACTATGATGATATAACATGTACCCCATCCCATTTGCACAAACTCACCATGTTTGTAGCACATCTTGATATCATAAATGTCATGAATAATTACACGTGTTATACATATGCCATGTCCACATGTTGATGCAATACATTATATATGTGACCATTTTTTTCTCTATAACATATTTGTATGCCCTATGAGCATTAAATGAGTCATACTAATATTGTTTGTTCCTTTCAACACGATACACAGTTGTGTTTATCCGTGAATGAAATCACATAACATGAAGCATTAACCGGTATTTGTTGCAGCCATCCATTCTATGTCATGCATTTTTTATGGATGTTACATTGATTATCATACATACACCTCACGTCATTCATCAATATCATTCATGTACCTTTCATGCATGAACTAACAAGTTTCCTTATAATTTTCAGCTTGGGTTAGGTCATCGTGCCGTCTTGTCCAAACTTCATTGCATTTCCCAACTTCATCATTTAGTACAGCTCATCTACGTTCAGATTTAGATTCGGCACAGTTAGTTCAAAATAATCAGTTCTGGGTTTCAAATTCGGGTTTAGAACAAATAGATAAGTATTCTATTTCAAAATCTCCAGTTAATATGACAGGATCTGAGCGTGATTCTACTTTCAACTCTAATCTTGCTGCTGAAGTCACTACTACTCTAGCTCAATTAATGAACGAAGATTAGTTTAAGGATATTTTGAGGGGTCAAATTCGAGCTGGAATAACTGAAGAGCGTGAGTCTGATAAATAATTAGAGTTTGAGGTTCATAGTAAGAAGAGGAATGAGAAGAAGCCTCCTATAAAGGAAACATCATCTCAGATTGAGAGTTTACTTCAACAGCTTATCAAAGCAAATCTCGCAAGATAAAATCCTGTGAAGCTTACTAATAAGAATGGAGAAATGCTTCTTCCTCTAGACTTCAACATGCCAACTCTTCCTCCTTACAAAGGTATTGGCCCACCGGATGTTCATATGACAAACTATGAGAATGTTATAAGATTGAAGGGACTCTTAAATAGTCACTTAGTTAAGATGTTTCCATGCACTTTGGCTGATGCTGCAGTAAATTGGTTCAGTACCCAACTAAAGGATGTGAGGATAAATTGGGAGAAAATATCATCAATATCCAGAGAGCATTATGGGTATAACACGAAGTTGAAGACAACCATTCAAACCTTTGAGAGGATTAAGCAGAAGGAGGGGGAAACTTTTCGTAGCTATTATGAAATATGGATGGCTATACAAGTACTCTTGGGAAATAAGCCTAGTTTGCCTGAGATGATAATCAAACTTATTGATAGACCTCTTCCTATCTATCGAGAGAAGATGTCATTAGATGAATACCCTAGGTATACAGAGGTGTGCCAAAAGGCTGAGAAGATTGAGAGACAAATGAAAGTGAAGAAACAGGAAACCCCAATTAATGTTGGTGGGGGAAGATCTTATTAAGAAGAGTAATGATGTAGGGATATCTCCTCCTGCACCTGCTAAGACTGCACAGACAACTCAAATGGCTACCCCAGTAGAGGCAAGTGTAACAGCAGTCCAATCCCATCCACAAGATAAACATGGCATTTCACCATGGAATTTGCCTTTGAATGTTCTGTTTGCGAAATTTAGGGAATTTAAGGTTATATACAATTTGAAGCCATACTCTCCATCGAAGTCAAAAGATAAGAACTTTTGTACATATCATATTATGATCGGACACAACACAAACTATTGTAGACCTTTGCTTGGTGCTATAAAAAATCTTATTAAGGAAGGGGAGGTTCGAGAACCAGAAATCAAACCAAGTACTATGAACAACAACTTGCCATATTTTGGGAACAAAATAGCTAGGATTAGTTCAGGATTATTTAATGAGAAGGTATATCAGTGTATCAGCAGCGCTAATGTGAAGAGTAGTTCAGTCATGGTAATTGGAGCAGGCGTTCCCTCAAATTCAATATTCAACCTTATTATGAAGTCAAATCCTGCACTTCTCATTAATGTTTTAGTTAAAGAGAAAGCTCAAATGAAAGATTCAGAGCTCACTCCGAGATAGAAGAAGAAACTGAATGATGATTGGACACCTTGCTGATGGAACCTACCAATTATGTAGCCACCTCCACCTTTGGCAACATGATGGAAGACCCTCCACATGTGGAGAATGAAGATAATGATGATGTTTTTATTTTAATATTGATAATGATGATGTTTTTATTTTAATATTTCTAGTGTCTTTGATATGAACAATTCAGCCTATGAGGCAACTAATGCAATGAAAATGTCTCGTTTTGCTTACTTTTGTGATCTTTTACCTGATGGTATCATACATTCATTTGAACATACGCATAATGTTTTTAGTATTCATCATACATCATTGCATGAAATTGCCTTGAGTACAACTGACACCCCAAAATTGGTAACCATTTCCAATGATTTAACTCCCATAGAAAAGAGAGAGATAATAAAAGTGCTAAAAGACCATGTAGCTGATTTCGCCTGGTCATATGAGGATATGCCGGGGGTTGATAGAGAGCTTGTCGAGCACAGAATCCCAACCAATCCAAAGATCAAACCAGTAAAGCAAACGTTTCATCGGCTTAGACCTGAAATGGCAGAAAAGGTGAAGATAGAGATTGCAAAGCAAATAGAAGCTAAGTTTCTTGAGATGGTGGAATACCCAACATGCCTTGCCAATGTAGTACCAGTAGCTAAGAAAGATGGAAGGGTTAGAGTTTGTGTAGACTATCGATATTTGAATAAGGCTTCTCCGAAAGATGATTTTCCTCTACCACATATTGATGTTCTCGTGGATAGTGCAACTCGAGTGGCCATGTACTCTTTCATGGATGGGTTTTCAGGCTATAATCAGATATTAATGAATATCATCGACAAGGTTAAAATGGCTTTCATCACAGAATGAGTAGTGCACTGTTACAAAGTCATGTCGTTTGGGTTGAAGAATGATGGGGCAACGTATCAAAGAGCAGTAACAACGCTTCTTCATGACAGGATACATAAAGAAGTAGAGGTCTAAGTTGATGATATGATGGTAAAATCAATGATCTAGGAAGAGCACCCTACTATCCTAGATAAATTTCTCACCAGAATTGAGAAGTATAACCTTTGCTTAAATCCGAAGAAGTGTGTGTTTGGGGTGACATCAGGGAAGTTACTTGGTCATGTGGTTAGTAAGAGAGGTATTGAAATGGATCCGGATAAAGTCAAAGCTATTAGGGAAATTCCAGTGCCAAAAACGGAGAAAGAGGTTAGATCTTTTCTAGGTTCTTTATAGTATGTTAGTAGATTCATCTCTCGCCTTACTACTACTTGTGAACCAATCTTCAAACTTTTGAGAAAGCAGCAGCTAGTGCAATGGAATGAGCAATGTCAAGTAGCATTTAACAAAATCAATGCATACTTGGTTAATCCACTGGTTTTTAAACCTCCAACGCCTGGTAAGCCTCTGATTTTGTATCTGGCTATAGAAGAGACGTTCAGTAGGGGCTATGTTAGTTCAAGAGCAAGAGAATAACTGTGAGCATGTTGTATATTCCTTAAGGAAGAAGTTGCTTAATTACGAGACTCGTTATACTATTGTTAAAAAGACGTAAATTGCAATGGTGTGTTAACAAAGAAGTTATGACATTATTTTCAATCCTATAGAATCCAAGTGGTAGCTAAGGTTGATCCAATGAAGTATTTGTGTAAGTCTCCTACACTTGCTAAAAATTTATCGAGATGGTTATTATTATTATCAGAATTTGACATTGAGTATGTGACAAAGAAATTATAAAAGGACGAGGTGTAGCAGAATTCTTAGCAAAACAACCACTTGAATCTGATTATGTAGAGAATCTCGACTTAGATGAATAATTGGCCATGATTGAAGAGGAAGAGCATGTGTGGACAATGTATTTCGATGGTGCTGTGAATAGAAGGGAAGCAGGTCTTGCAGTAATTATTATTACACCGGATAATGAAGTTATACCGTTGTCCAAACGATTAGACTTTGTAACTACGAATAATGGTGCAGAATATGAGGCTTATTTATTTGGGTTGGAAGCTCTTCTTACAGTAGGGCAACTAATGTTTTGATTATCTGACAGGTTGTAAGAGATTGGGAGATAAAAGAAAAATCATAGCGATCTTATGTGGAGTTTGTATGGAAGCAGTCAGCGAAGTCTAGACAGTGTGTTTATTTCAACATGTTTCACGGGATGTCAATCAAATGGAAGACTCTTTAGCAACCTTGGCTTCAATGTGGGAAGGCCCTCAAGCTCAATCCATTAAGCCTTTGTTTCTATAATCAGCCAAAGTACCATATTACGACAAAACTGTAGTAGCAGATATTGGGGCAGAGGAGAAACCATGGTATGAAGATATCATTCAGTATTTGAAGTTGGGGCAGTATCTTGAAGGTTTAACTACATTAGATCGAACTACTTTGAGAAGACTAGCAGTACAATTCAGAATGGTCAATGATAACTTGTTCAAACGAGCTAGTAATGGGTTATTATTACGATGTTTGGATAAAAAAGAAGCAGTTTGGATCATGTGGCAGATACATTTAGGTGACTGTGGACCATACATGAATGGAATAGCTCTAGCTAAGAAGATTCAGAGGCAAGGGTACTTTTGGACAACGATGATAGCAGATTGTATTTCAAAGGTTAAGAAATGCCATGAGTGTTAGATATATGGGGAAATTCAACATTTTCCATCTGTTGAACTTCATAATTTATCCACTCCTTGGCCATTCTCGGTGTAGGGGATAGATATAATTGGTGAGATTCGACCATCTTCCACTAACGGACATAAATTCATTGTAGTAGCTATTGATTACTTTTCAAAGTGGGTAGAGGCTGAATCTTACACAAATATCACTGCTAAGAAAATGGCCAAGATAATGGGGTTCCTCATCACATCATCTCAGATAATGGGGTACAGTTCCAAGGGGCAACAACTCAGCTGATTGAGGACTATAGGATTAAACATCATAGGTCATCACCATATAGACCACAAGCTAATGATGCAGTGGAAGCAGCGAATAAGTTGATTAAGAAAATTCTATTGAAGATGGTAACAACTTATAGAGATTGGGCAAATAAACTTCTATTTGTAATTTGGTTACAGAATAAGTGTTAGAACATCGACAAATTAAACACCTTACTCATTGGTGTATGGTATGGAGGTAGTATTACCAGTGGAAACCGAAGTTAGATCTTTGAGAGTTGTACTGGAAGCTTAGTTGAATGAGTAAAATTGGGCCAGAGCCAGATATGAACAATTGAATTTGATTGATGAGCAGCGTTTGAGAGCTTTAGATCACTTACAGAAGTATCAGCAACGTATGGCACAAGCATGCAATAGTCTGGTTAAGCACTACAAACAACCACTTAAAGCGGGAGATCTAGTCCTAAAGCAGTTGAAGAAGTCAAATACGGATGTCAGAGGGAAGTTCAAGCCTAACTGGGAAGGTCCATAAGTAGTGAAGCAAGTTTTGAGCCAAGGGGCATTAAAGATAATGGATATGGACGAGAATGAATTTGTTAAGCCAATTAATCAAGATAGACTCAAGCGCTACTATGTCTAACCAAAAGAATTAAATCTAAAAAGTGGCACAAAAAAGAGAGATAATTTAAAACACCAGCCAGATTGATTCCCCCATTGTCAATACCGGGCAAAAATTAGGGAACAAAAAAATGCAAATGACATGCTAGACTGAAAACCCAAAAAGGGCGGTTTAGGCAAAAACAAAGGCAATGAGAGAAAATAATTAAGATGTTAGCTATAAAACCTTCCTAGGATAGTTGACAGTGTGAGTTGATCATTAGAAATGTTTACCAATCAGTTGTAATCAGTTCAAATTTCATTAATGACAGTGTCATTCGTACTAAAGCTTATGTCATGTGTTTTTTTATGAATGCATAGTAATCTGAAAGGTAAAATGATCTTGGTAGAAAAACTTGACAAATTCATGCATGACTCTTTTCTTTGTTTTTGTAATCAATTGAAAGTAAATAAAAGGGCAGAGTACGTGTTGGCCTACGTTTACATAAAAAATGGTTATGTCCATTAAGTCAAAGTTTGGGTTCTCAAAAGAGGTGTTACAGGGGGGCATTATTTTTTTCTATTGCCCTGGTCTGTTAGAAGTGAGAGATAATCATTGCAAACTTGTTCTTCATCTCACTTTATCTTCAATTTCTCTTCTCCTTCTATTTTTTGCAATTCTTTTCGTTTGAGACAGATTTAAATCCGTTGTGAGAGAGATTTATATCCATTGATGTGCGAGCTTAAAATTGTTGGTATGAGAGATTCAGATCCGTTAATGAATTTCTCGTAGGGCTTCAATCTTTAGTTGCTTCATATCTTGAGAGATTGACGCTCAATGCTATGTGATTGCATTTGATTGGCTTGAGGTACAACGTCTAAAGTGTGGCGCTTCTTGATTCTGAAATATGGCTTGAACATTCGTTCTCCTTGGATTTTAGTGTTGGCAGGCCAACATTAGTATTGACACTTTTCCTTGGACAACACGATTATTCCTTTTTGTGCCAAATCTGCTCAGAAACCAGCAAAGCATCAGTGTAGGAATATTTCGTTCTAGGAATAAGAGTTAAAGGCACATAGTGTTAAGATATAAACAATTCAGCAGAAACAAAATAGTGTGCTGAGTCAACTCTATTCAACCGTGCTATATAACTCAGCATACTATGCTAGCTTAAAGTATTTAGGTCAGCAACTTACCTATTTTACTTCTAGAAAGAATAATAGACACAATATTAAATTATAAGTTGCTTCATGTCAGGGACGGAGACAAGGGGGGGAGGGGGCGGCCGCCCCCCCTTCGCCGGTATCCTCCCCCTAGGTATATGCCCCGGCGATAGTCAGATAGTGGATAGGGGGGCGAGTTGCAAGTTTCGCCGCCGGCGACTGCGAGATTACTGGGGAAGACGACTGGACGAGGCTTTGTGTTCGGTTTTGTTTTAATTATCCACCCAGCTGAAGCGGCGTCGTTTCAGCTGGGTGGATATTTTTTTTAATTAACCTGGCTGAAACTTGCACTCTTTCGTGTTTTTCAATTCATTAGCAAAAAAAATGGAGTGATCTGATCTGAACCCTTTGGGTTACTAATTCTGTATTTGAGAGAGAATTTGGTTGTTTTCATTTTCCCCAAAATCGGTTGCAGCCTCCTTCTCACAACATGGATGTGTTTCTAGGTTTTGATTCCAGCGCCTTTACTGCTCACTTACCAATCTTGCAATAACTAATTGATCTTAGCCCGGGCTTGTTTATGCGATATGAGCTTTAGAGTTTTAATTTCTTAATTTGATTGCTTAATCTTTTCTTAATAAACTGATTAAATTGATTGGAAATTATAATTAGATTGCAGCTGGCCAAGCTGGCTGCCTCTAGTTTTTGCCAGGCAGTAAGTTATACAGCTGCATAGATTCGTTAGGGCGCAAAAAACCAGCTCTTAACTGTAGGAGTTTGAGCAGTTCAAGATTGAGTTGTGCCGTATATTTAAATAATTTGTAACTTTCCTTCAATATAAACATAATACCCAGAAATAAGGATTAGCTACATTGTCTTGCGATACTTATTTGTTTTGATTGATTTTTCCCTGCTTGTTTTTCCTTTTCTGTTTCATGTTTAATTTTTTTTTATCTCGTTTTAGCCTCACTTTCTCTGTACATTTGGAAAATATTTTTTTTTTTAAGTTTTATGTACTGCATTGAGAAAATTTTAAGAAGAATTCACACATGACATGTTCATGAAAATTTATATTTTGCTTCTTAGATTGTGAGCTAATGGAAAATTTGTTTATCGACTCAGGCATCGAATTCGGCTGAGGAGCAGGAGACTTAAAATGCCTCTCTCTTTATGATTGCATGCTTTTACAACGCTTCCAGTATATGGATAATTGGCGTTATCAATTGTCGCATACTAGTTCTTGATTGTATTTTATACTATTATGTCTATTATTGAACATTTTATTTTATTAGATGCGGAAAAAAAAATAGCTATTAAAGTCGCCCGCCCCCCCTGATGTAAAATCCTGGATCCGTCACTGCTTCATGTTATATTTATTATCGTCAAAAATTTTATCTTGAAGTTGCTGAGTAAATTCTCAAGTTAGGTTCAACAGGCAGTTTATATATATATAAAAGGGTAAACTTCAAAAAAGGGACCTGTGGTTTGGGTCATTTTCAAAACGGGTCTTGTGTTGGCTATTATGGATCTCAAACGTGGCAAGGGGCAATTTGGGAAACTTAATATGCAACACAAGACCCATTTTGAAAATGTCCCAAACCACATGTCCTTTTTTTGAAATTTACCCTATATAAAAAATAGTCTATATTTTATTTTGTAAGAAATATATACTTGGTAGTTATATTGTTTAAAAAGTTTCGATAAAGACAACTATATAAAATAATTCAATTCAGAAACATAGATATTTACTTCATGTTCGAGAACTTCTTTTAACAATTGTACTTTTACTTTTATAAGTAGAAAAGAAAATTGAAACATTTTATTATGACTAGTAAATATTGACTTTTATATATTT
>CAOJBI013887341.1:0-10221 GCA_948277035.1 Euphorbia corollata
ACGAGCATATAATTTCATATGTGGCCCAGTCGGCTCAAGCCCGGTTAAAGCCTTGTTTTTAGAGGGTCGAGCTTGGTCAAATATCAATTGAAACCCTTTAACCTATCTGGCTCGTATTATGGTTAAGAGTATTTATCAAAATTCATCAAAATAATTTTTAACATAAATCTAACAGATTTCGATCAGCTAAAAAAATTTGGAAAAAATATATATCACAATGGATGACATTTGAAAGATAAAAACGAGACGATATAAATATTCTAAAGCAGCAAATTAGAAAAATAAACAGTTCGCGAGATAAATGAAAAAAAAAACAAAAAAAAAACATGTAGTAACACACATCAGTTTCTTTTCCTAAAAAGGGGTTAGACTTTTTTATAATTAAGTTTTTAAAAATTCTTATTTTGTTAGGTTGAGATTTTCTTATAATTATTTTGGATTTTAAAATTATTTTTGTACCCTTTTCTAATTAAAGAAAATGGGTGGTCCAACTCCTGGAAAATTCACCAACAAAATGCTATTTTCTTTTGGATAAGGATTCTCAAAGTTAGTAGGTGGTACATTTGTAAATTCCAGTCAATCTCAACCATTCATCCAGCTTTAGTGGTTAAGATTGAATTTTAGTTATCTGTGGGTCCGCAGTGGAACTACATCTCAACCATTAAAACTGGATGAATGGTTAAGATTAACTGAAATTTACAAATTTACAAGATTGAAATTTAGAGAATCCTCTTCCTTTTCTTTTAAACCCACTACCACAATTGTGTAATTAGTTGGGATTTAAGCCATGTTTTTGTCACTATCCCAAATAAAATGCAGTCTTCTTACTTACCTCGCAACAGCTGGTGCAAAAATTTGCAAAGTTCAGTTGCCTTTGACCCATTTTTCCTGCCATTCTTATTCTATTTCTTTTGATGATTCTTTCTTGATCTTGAAGTTGACCTACACTTTAAAATTAGTCTACTCTGCTCCATCACTCTATGGCTTCAACTTTCGGTACTGCTTCACGGTGGACTAATGACGTCTTCTTGTCTTTCGAATGGAAGTGTAGAGAATCAAATCAAGATAATCAAGGAGGCAATCAAGGAGATAGTCAAGGCAAAAAAGTCATACTAATTAATTAGTTACAAATATGTATTATTTCCTCTTTCATATTACAGTAGTTTATAGATATGTATGAGTAGTATATATAGAACCTCATGTACTCCATGTAAATCAAGCAAATTAGAAATATAATTTCTATCTTCCTTATATACTTATTCTTCATTCTACATGGTATCAGAGCTGCATGTTATCATTCATGTTCAGTGATGTCTACCTCGGATAAAAAAGAAGCCTCAGATGAGTCTTTAAACTTACAGAAACTGATTGAATTACTTCAATCAGTAAATTCCCAGAAAACAGCAATCCAATAATGGATTCAACCCAAACTCAAATTGGAATTAAGCTAAACGACTACAACTACCAACTATGGGCACCATTGATCGAAAACTTCATCATTAGTAGGGAGAAATCCAATCACATCACCGGAAAACCACCTCCTCCAATGAGTGACAGCCCCGAGTATCCTCATTGGGCAGCAATAGATGCTACCGTTATCGGATGGATTCGTCAGAATCTAGAGCCCCATCTCATCCCGAACTATGTCAGATACAAGACGTCCAAATCTTTATGGGAAGGCATCAATGCTACATACACTGAAGGAGGGCAGAACTTACAAATATATTATCTGCGAAATCAAGCAAGCCTCACCAAACAAGGAAGCCAAAAGCATTGAAAATTATTACAACGCCATACAAACTATATGGGCAGAAATAGATGAAAGGAAACCGAATCCGATGACATGCTCAAATGATATCGCAACATACAATAATCTAGTTCAAGAAGAAAGGTTTTACCAATTTTTAGGAGGTCTAAATGAGGACTTAGACTCCATCAGGAGTGATCTCTTGGCCATGGAACCATTACCAAGCCTTGAATTAGCATACTCCACTTTGCGACGGGAAACAGTTAGACGTCGCATACATTTGCCCCCAATTTCGTAGGTTGATGAAATTGGTTCTGGACTGATGATTAATTAAAGGTCGATCAAATCAGTTTGGTGCCGGAAAGCCACCACATCGATGAGGAGACAGAAATGAATGGAAAGATGAGAAGGTCGGACTCCACTGCGATGTTTGTAACGGAACTCGTCATACCCGCGAGACTTGCTTCAAAATCATAGGGTATCCCGAATGATGGGATTCCTCAAAAACAAAAAGAGAAAAAGAGGGAACTTTAGCCGGAAAACCTGGAATTGGTGGAGCCCTCGCTGTCGGAGGTAGCAGTTCTTCAATGGAGACCATAGGAATCAAACGGAGCAGCGGAGGAGATAGTGTTATTACCAGCAGAATCAAACGGAGCAGCAAAGGAGATGGGTCCATTGACGGTGGAATTGGTGGTTTAAATAGTAACAGACATGGCGTGAACGGAGGACAAGGCTTGAACGGCGGCTCAGGCGGAATTGATTTCGGATTTGGTGGAGGATTTGTGGCAGCTGTAAAAGGAAATGAGGAGATGAGAATGGAGGCAGACGAAGGAGGTAAAGGGTTAGGTGTAAACCCTGACCCACCAAACTTTTATAATAATCCTTCAAATTTATAAAATTGCCATTATTGTTTTTCTAACTCTAGCCTTGCAGGTTTATCTAATTTAAATTTAAATCCAATAAATTCAAATAATAATGTGATTGACCATTATAAGTCTGATTCTTGTTCAAGTCAGAAATTAACTAATTCTGAAATTTCCTTTTTTAATTCCAGTCAAGCTCTACACACAAATAGTGATAATAATAATAATAATAATAATAATAAAGGCAAAAATTCACGGTGGATATTTGATTGTGGGGCTACATATACCATGACTTTTGACCCAACTGATATTATTTCTCCAACCACTCCGAATAAAAATTTTGTGACTAATGCAACAGTAGGATTATATCCTGTCCAAGGCGGGGGCACTATCCAACTTTCTAAAAAATTGCATATCTCAAATTGTCTTCTTGTACCCGATCTCTCGTGCAAATTACTTTCTATCAGTCAAATTACAAAATAGTTAAATTGTGTTGTTCTTATGTATCCCACTTTTTTCTTGTTACAGGACATTCAGACACAGGAAATAATTGGGCGTGGTTCTGAAGAACAGGGTTTGTACTACGTGGAAGATATAAGTTTAACTGGACAAGCTTGTTTATCTCAAACCTCCTCCGAAGATCAATTTTGGCTTTGGTATCGTCGATTAGGTCACCCTTCATTTCAATACCTTAGTACTTTATTTCCCAATTTAGCTCAAAATAAATCACATTTTATCTGTGAATCTTGTGTAAGGTCCAAAAGTCATCGAACTACTTATAAACCATCTTTCCATAAATCTCTTGAACCATTTTCACTTGTCCATTCTGATGTATGGGGACCAGCACCAAATATAGTTTCAACAAAATTTACGTGGTTTGTTACATTCATTGATGACTGCACTCGAGTCACTTGGGTGTATTTTTTGAAACACAAATCTAAAGTTGCTGAAAAATTTATAATGTTTTACAATATGATACACACCCAATTTGGGAAACATATTAAAGTTCTTCGGTCTGATAATGGAGGGGAATTTGTTAACACTAAACTTGAAAATTTCTTTGTCACCCATGGCATTATCCACCAAACCTCTTATGCTCATACTCCACAACAAAATGGGGTTGCAGAACGAAAGAACCGTCATCTTCTTGAAACATGTTGAGCCCTACTATTCAAAGCCCATGTGCCAACTCGTTTCTGGACCGAAGCTATATCAACCTCAGTCTATCTTATTAACCGCCTTCCTTCTCGAATCCTAAACTACAAATCCCCACTCCGTACCCTATCCCAATAGCATACTATTCCTTCTCACCTCACCCTTGATCCAAAAATCTTCGGTTGCATAGTATATTTTCATATACCACGATCTCGGCGAACCAAACTTGACCCATGTGCCCGCCGATGTATCTTTGTCGGTTATGGTATCAACCAAAAAGGATATTGATGTTTTGATCCCCACACCAACCAGATGCATGTTACCCTTGACTGCACCTTCAATGAATCTGCATATATCTATCCTTCATCCCAACTTTGGTCTCAAGGGGAGAATAATACAAAAAGATCCCTCAGTTGGCTTGCTCCAATTCAAGAACTTGGAGTTAAAATAAATTTTCCAGTAGTACTAAACTCCTGCTCCGAAGAACCTGAACCAGTTCCTGCTATGAATGACCTTGAGGTAAATTCTATCCCTGAGGTATGTTTATCTCCCACTCAAGCTTCTGTTCTAAATGATCTTGAAACTAATCCCATTGCACCACATAACCCTATTTCAAAACTAGGTAATATAGAAAACATATTTCTTGAAAATATTGGAGTTTTATTTGAATCAGGAGTACACACTGTCTGCTCGTCGTAATAGAGGAATTCCCGCTCAAAAATACTCTCCAGAATATAAACCATGAAGATCCAGATATCAGTTGCCAATGTAATGGAGAGTAAAAACATAATTGAATCGGTGAAGAGACTACAAGAAAACTTATATTGTGAACAAGTACCCAGAACAGTACATGAAGCCAAGTAACATAAAAAGTGGATAGATGCAATGAAGATAGAAATGGAAGCCTTACAAAAGAATCATACATGAGACAAATGCCAATTACCTCAGGGAAAGAAACTAGTAGGATACAGGTGGGATTCATAATAAAATACAAAGCAGATGGCAACGTCGAAAGGTACAAAGCAAGACTGGTGGCAAAAGGCTATACTCAAACCTACGGGATGGATTATTTAGAAACCTTTTCACCAGTTGCCAAGTTAGATACAATCAGATTTCTGTTCTCAGTAGCAGCAAACCGAGACTAGCCCCTACATCAATTTGACGTAAAGAATGCATTCCTACATGGTGATTTGTCAGAAGAAGTTTATATGGAGGCTCCACCAGGATACACTGGAGATTTTAGACAGGGGGAGGTGTGCAAACTAAAGAAGGCACTATATGCACTTAAACAGTCACCTCATGCTTGGTTTGAGAGATTTTCTCTAGCTATGAAGAGATATGGATATACTCAGAGCAACTCGGATCATACTTTGTTCTTGAAGAAAAGAAATGAAAAAATAGCATGCCTTATAATATATGTGGATGATATGATTATCACTAGGGATGACACGAAAGAGATTATAGGGCTTCGAAAGAACTTATTCTCAGAATTCGACATGAAAGACTTGGGCGGGTTAAAGCACTTTCTTGGAATAGAAGTGCTACGATCACAACAAGGTATCTTCATATCACAGAAAAAAATACACCTTGGACTTGTTAGCAGAGATATGATTGCTAGACTGCAAGCCAGCAGAGGTACCTGTGATACAAAATCATGGGTTAGATGTGGAAGATAATTCTGGGCCCACCAATCGAGAGCAGTACCAAAGACTAGTCGGAAAGCTGATCTATTTATCTCACACAAGACCTGATATAACATATGTCGTGAGCTTAATAAGTCAACACATGCACAATCCCAAAGAAAAACATTTTGAAGCAACACTTCGGATTGTACGATACTTGAAGTTTGATGTGGGAAAGGGTATTCTTTTCAGGAAAAATGGACATATAGAAATTGAGGGGTTTACAGATGCAGATTGGGCAGGATGTAAAAGGGATAGAAGGTCCACGTTTGGATATTTCACATTCGTAGGAGGAAACCTTGTCACATGGAAGAGTAAAAAGCAACAAGCGGTAGCATTATCAAGTGATGAAGCAGAGTTTCGTGGAATCACTAAAGGGATAGCCGAGCTGTTATGGCTTCAAAAACTGATGACTGAGATTGGTTTTCCTCCATCAAATACAATGTGGTTGTGTTGTGATAATAAAGCTGTCATTCGTATCTCGGAGAATCCAGTACAACACGATAGGACGAAACATGTTGAAATTGATTGATACTTTATCAAGGAAAAAATAGAGAACGGGATTGTGAGTCTTCCCTTCGTTCGATCTGAGGATCAAGTTGCTGATATCTTAACAAAGCCAGTAGCTGAAAGATTTTTTCATAAACACCTTGACAAGTTGGGAATGTGGAGCCTGCATTCTCCAATTTGAGGGGGAGTGTAGAGAATCAAATCAAGATAATCAAGGAGGCAATCAAGGAGACAGTGGAGGCAAAAAAATCATACTAATTAATTAGTTATAAATATGTATTATTTCATCTTTCATACAGTGTCGGAGCGGATTCAACATTTTCGTCGACGATGAAAAGATAGAATACGACGAGCTAATGAGAGAAGCATCTTTGAAAGGAAACAAGCACTCAAAATTAGCACTCGTCCTTCTCTCTAAAGACTATGCATTTTCCACTTGGAGTTTGCAAAAGCTCTTCCAAATCCTAAAATGGAAGAAGGCTGATGATGTTTGGCCCATTTTTTACGAAATTGATCCGTCTCATGTTGAAGAGATTAAAGGAAGCTATGAGTTAGCCTTTATTGAACATGCGAAGCGTTTCAAGGCGGAGATCATCAAGGAGTGGAAAAATGCTCTGCAGCAAGTCTCTTACTTGAAGGGCCTTGATCTATCTAAGCATTTGGATGGGTATGTTTTCAAAGTTTAGGTGATTTCGCTTAATCTTTTTTTCGTTTATATGATTAGATTGATCTGATTATTTGACCAAGGACTGATTAACTAACTGCCTTCAGACTTTAACTTGTAAGTGATTAGGTTTAATTGATTTTTAAGTGTTCAATTTCTTTTTTTACTCTCCAGGTATGAGGCTAAAAATATCGATCATATTGTTGAAGAGATAGCTAGAAGACTAAGCCCAAAAATGCTTCATGTTGCTCTACACCCTGTTGGGTTACCATCTTTAGCTGAAAATGTAATTTCATTAATGGATAACGAGTTAGAAGAGATACGTTTAGTTGGGATATATGGTATGGGCGGCATCGGTAAGTTTGCTATTGCAAAGGAGGTTTACAATTCAATCCACAATATGTTTAAAACCAGTTGCTTCCTTGAAAATGTTAGAGAAGTCTCCGCTTCTAAAGGTATAGCTCACTTTGGAAAAAAGCATGAAAAGATTGAACGTCCTAAAGTAGGCTTGAATTTGATTATAGAGAACCTATCTCAAAGCAAATTTCTTATTGTACTAGATGATGTTGATCACCTGGATCATATACATAAAATTCTTGGAAATTGTGAATGGTTTTTCCCAGGAAGTAGAGTAATCATAACTACTAGATTCAAGGACTTCTTAAATTCATCTGACTTGTATTTCCAATATGAGGTTGATAAAATGGATGCTGATGATTCTCTTCGTCTCCTTAGTTTCCGTGCTTGGAAAGAATCGTCCAGTTGAAGATTATGATGCTTGTGCGAGGAAGATAGTACATTACTGTGGGGGAATTCCTTTAGCTCTCGAAGTTCTAGGTTCTTCTTTGAGTGGCCAAAGTGTTGCTGTGTGGAATAGCAGGTTGGAGAAACTCAAAGTGATTGCCAATGATGATATCCGCAGCAAGCTCAAAATAAGCTACGATTCTCTTGATGAGACTGAACAGCTTATATTTCTTCATATTGCTTGTTTCTTTATTGGGTATGACAAGGACTATGTCATGATAATACTTGATGGATATGGTTTCTTCCCAATTTGGGGTATTACTACCCTTGTGAGGAGATGCCTTGTAAAAGTTGGGTCTAATGGTAAGTTGGTGAAGCATGATTTGCTTCGAGACTTGTGGAGAGAAATCGTTCGCAAGCAGAATGCCATAGATCTTGGAGAATGTAGCAGATTATGGCATCATGAAGATGTAATTGATATTTTGACGAATAAAATGGTAACATTACAACTTCATTTAATTATGTTTTTGTGTATGTACAAATTACACGTGATTGATTTACTTTATAACAGGGCACAAATGTAGTGGAAGGCCTTGTTTTGAACAACCCAAGATTAAAGAAGAAATGTAATACCAAATCTTTCAAGAAGATGAAGATGCTAAGATTACTTCAGCTCAATTATGTTGGCTTGACAGGAAGTTATGGATATATTTCTAGTAAGTTACAATGGTTTTGTTGGCGAGAGTTTCCTTCCGAATCTATACCATCCAATCTCAATTTGGAAAATCTGATTGTTCTTGATATGCGCTATGGCAGCCTGAAACAATTCAGGGAGCCTGGAAAGGTACATTTAACTTTTTTTAGTGGGTAACTTGCATAGTTAAAGAAACTAATGCATTTTCCAATTATATTGATCGTTGCAGTTTATGAAGAAGTTGAAATTGCTTAACCTTAGCCACTCTCACAATCTTACTGAGATCCTTGATTTCGAAAGCTGTCAAAATCTTGAGAAGCTGATTCTAAAAGATTGCGAAAGATTGGAAAAGCTTGGTGACACAATTGGACTTCTTTCGAATCTTCTTCTCATGAATATTCAAGATTGCAAGAGCCTTAGGAATCTTCCTGGAAACATCGGTAGTCTAAAAGCACTCGAAAAACTTGATGTGTCTGGCTTCTCAAAACTTGAAGTGTCTCCTGACACCATTGGAAACCTAACCCACCTTACTTTCCTGACACTGAAAAACTGTGAGAACCTGCAGAATCTTCCAGGAAGTATTGGTGACCTCAAGTCACTTCAGGAGCTATCCCTACAGAGCTGTTCTAAACTCGAGTTACTTCCTGAATCCTTTGGGTTTCTTTTCACCCTCATTTCCTTGACTTTACAAGATTGTAAGAACCTTGAGAGTCTTCCAAAAAGAATTGGTCATCTCCTGTCACTTGAGAAACTCGAAATTTCAGGTTGCTCGAAACTCGAAAATTTGCCCAAGTCTACTGGATATTTCATTTCCCTTATATTTTGGAATTTGCAAGACTGCAAGAATCTAAAGAATTTTCCTTGCAACATTTTGGGTCTAAGATCACTACAGAAGCTTTGCTTGCCTGGCTGCTCAAAACTCAACAAGTTGCCTGAGGACATAGGGAATTTGAAGTCCTTGGTTGATCTTAATCTTGATGAAACGAGTGTGGCTACCTTGCCTGAAAGCATAAGGAATATGAAAAAGCTTGAATTTTTGAGTTTGCATAATCTTTTTTTTCCTGAAGATATTTCACGGGCTATCAGCATTCTGCCACATTCCTTAAAAAAGTTGGATATCAGGTATTGCAACCTAGTGGATGAGGTAATTCCCAGTGATCTTCAAGGATTACGTTTCTTAGAAGAACTGAAAGCATGTGGAAACAAATTCACAAACTTACCAGTTAGCTTATGTAGCCTTCCTAATCTTGCTACTCTTTTTGTAAATGAATGTAAAGAGCTCCAATCTATACCACAGCTTCAGTCAAGTGTAATCAACTTGGAAGCTAATCATTGTTTATCACTAGAGAGCATCGATCTAACAAACTTCCCAGAAGATAAATCTGTGAAGCTCGAAGGGTGTGTCAATTTGAAAGAACTGAAAGGCTATTTCAACTCCGAACCACTAAAAGTTGAAATTGCTGAGAAACTAATGGAAGCTCAATCCGAGACTCAACTAGAAACTTCTCTTTACGCAAGATTGTTTGCCAAACTTTTGGAAATAAGATATGTTCTTTGCAGGTAGTGCAGTTTCTTCCCTTTGTGATCAGTATGAATTTTTGGTCTCTTTGTTTGCTTATGTTTTCACTCTCTGTACAGGTTGTTTTTGAAAGAGGTATATATAGTATCTTTTTACCAGGAAATGAGGTTCCAACATGGTTCAGCCATTGAAATGGAGGAAGTGTTGTATCGTTGCAGGTGCCTGGAATTGATCTAGCTTCAGCAAACAGTGGCGTTGTTACATATGGTACTTATGCTTGGGAAAACTCTAGCTCTTGTTTCTGTGTACCACTTGCTGCAATTACTAACAAAACCAAAATGTTTAGCTGGATACATCAACCAAATGTCACCTTCTTTTGGAGTGACGTTGAGCAATCTGTCAGTTGGATGGCCTACTGGATGTTCAATTATCACACTGGTGATGATAAATTAGATACTGGGTGGTTGTTCAAGGAACAAACAGTTCAAGGGGATGAAATAGAATTTTCAATCAACATGGGTTTTGGAACTAGTGTTAAAAACTGTGGCATCCACTTGATTTGCCAATCTTCTGATAGTGGCAGCTCTTTCTCAGATGAACTTGCATTCATTTCCTCTGCAGCATCTAGGCACCGTAAAAGGTT
>CAOJBI013887596.1:0-17991 GCA_948277035.1 Euphorbia corollata
TTTTATTTTGGATGCTTTTTTTTGTATTTTTTCCATTTCTTTTCTGTTTCTTCCCAAGGAACGTTATGATAATTCATTTGCTGTTACAGGTTGGGGAATATGCTGAACACAATGATGCTATTTTGCTTGTTGTAATACCTGCAATTCAGGCCCCAGAAATTTCATCATCTAGAGCCCTTAGACTTGCAAAGGAGTTTGATGCAGAAAGTAGGTTCATTTTTTTGCATGGATTTTCTTAATTTAGACTTGAAATTTTTTCACTCAACTTTTTTTCCTCTTTTGTGTTTTTTGTGTGCGAATTAAGTTATATGTATCTATCTATACATTAAGATACTATATCATTGTTTGATTTTAGGTACTAGAACAGTTGGTGTTATTAGCAAAATTGATCAGGCAGCTACAGAGTCAAAAGCTCTAGCTGCTGTTCAAGCCCTCCTCCTGAATAAGGGACCCCCAAAAACATCTGATATTCCATGGATTGCGTTGATTGGCCAATCTGTTGCTATTGCTTCAGCTCAATCAGGAAGTGCTTCATCTGAGAATTCCTTAGAAACAGCTTGGCGAGCTGAGACTGAAAGTCTGAAATCTATTTTAACTGGAGCCCCACAAAGCAAGCTTGGGAGATTAGCTTTGGTGGAAGCTCTTGCTGGTCAAATTCGTAATAGAATGAAACTCAGGCTTCCAAATATACTCAATGGGTATATGTTCTTCTTTTGCTGCTGCTGCTTTTCCTTTTACTTATATTGAGTCAATAAGTTGATTCTTTTATTAACCAGTAATTGCTAATTAATCAGCTATGATATTTATATTTGATAAATTTGTTTACATTGATCATTAGGTCCTTTTGTATGAAACAAATAAAACCTTACATATTATAATATGGCCGTTAAAAATAGGTTGAACGTTGTCCTCTTGTCATTGTACTTCATGTTGTGTATTCTGATATAACTGCAGACTTCAGGGGAAGTCTCAAATAGTTCAGGAAGAATTAGTGAAGCTTGGTGAGCAAATGGTTAGTAGTTCAGAAGGTACAAGAGCTCTAGCTTTGGAGCTTTGTCGTGAGTTTGAGGACAAGTTTCTCCAGCATCTTGTGGGTGGCGAAGTGAGTATATCTCGTATTAGAAATATATGTGCCATTTCATTGTCTTTGCTGCCAGCATAGTAGTCAAAAGCTAGCGCAAAAGTGAAGCGACGCGCACCCTCTGTGCTTCGGTTGAACACGAAGTGCAGAGATGCAAGAAGCGCTCAAAAAAAGCGCTTTGAAAAAGAAAAGCGCACAGGGTATGATTTTAATATTTTTGGATTTTGATGATTTTTTTTTTGTTGTGGACTATTTTGACATGTGATATTTTTAATATTTATTAGTTTTAAGTGGTTATATGGGTATATTTTATTAATTTTCTAAACTTATAATATTTTGGATGAATTTATAATAGTGGGCTTTTTCATTCCTAAGCAGTCGCTTTTTTGCACTTTGTGTAAAAGCGAGATCCTAGAGTTTGATTGCGCTTTGCGCTCTATGGCTGCCAGTACTACATGGTGTACATACTGGATGTCTATAACAATTACAGAAAGATCATAATATTCCAAAGGCTGTGATTAGGTGTTCACTTTTATCTGCAGTTCTCCTGTTTTTGCTTGTATGCATATTTGCAATCTAGATTTGTTTGCTTGTGAGAGCGCACATTTTTTATATGCTGTGAAGTGTAAACTAAAGAATGCTCCATGGCTTGTGTCAGATGTTCAAGCTTTGAGGAGTGAAAATGATTGTGTTAACCTGATTATTTATCTGATGATAAAGCATTGATGAAAATTAATATGTTATGAGCAACAAATAGCAGTGTAAATATATTTGATTTCTGATTTGATGCTCTATCAGTCTATTGATTTTCTGTCACTTAATTAGAGCTGTTAGTATATGCTGGATACCCTATTTGGTGGCTGGCTGCTTTTATCTTTTGATGTTTTAACTATCAAGGCTATTCATTATTTGGCTCTCAAGACCATTATAGTTCTAACATGTCTATTTGCAGGGTAATGGCTATAAGGTTGTTGCAAGTTTTGAGGGTAGTTTTCCTAATAGGATCAAGCAGCTTCCTCTAGATCGACATTTTGACATGAACAATGTCAAAAGGGTATGCTTTTATTTGATTTTTGTACTCTGCTTTCTGAATTTTTTTCGTGTTCTTATGAAAGCTGTTTTTTGTGATATCAGATTGTCTTAGAAGCTGATGGTTATCAACCGTATCTAATATCACCAGAGAAAGGGTTAAGGTCTTTGATAAAAGGCGTGCTAGAACTTGCAAAGGATCCTGCACGTCTATGTGTGGATGAGGTAATTTTCTATTTCCACTGTTAGTTAAGACACAAAATATTACCTCTAGCTTCTTTGGTCCTAAAAGATTAAGCAATTGTGTATCAACAGACTCCATGAAGACATTGATAGATTATGTGTATTTTCGCTCTTAATATGACACAGGGTGGCCTAAATATCACTAAAATGGGATTTCACGGTATATTTGGTTACCATGTTGACTGTTAACCTCTGTAGACCAAACCATTTGGCAATATGTTGAAAACCGGTGGATTCATGGTAGAATGGCCTTTATTTGGATTCATGGTAGAATGGCCTTTATTTTTGCTTTTGCACTCAATAGTTGGTGTAAAATTGTAAATTGTGGTATCATTGTCAAGTATTATCTTAAAATCAAGATCATATCGGGTGCTGCTGATATATTTTATATTTTAAATTCATATATTTCAACATAATCATTAAGCATGCCTTAGCTTTTGTAGAAAGTTAGAAACTTTGTTTTATCAGTTTTTTTAAAAATTTTGCCTCATTTGGGCTTACAAACTTTGTTTTATCAGTTTAAGCTATCGCATTTGTGTATATATCATTAGGGCTCAAATTTTTTTAGCCTGTCAGCATTAGTTTTACCGTGTCTTTAGAATGCCCCCAAACTAGTCTTTGCTTTCTTATTTCAATTCCGTTATTCTCTTGTCGAGATTCTGAATAACAACTTACCAAATTGATTGAATTTCAGTTTAAACAATTTTTTTATTATGCTGAGTCTGAGTCTCACTTGATTTCTTCGGAACAAATCTAAACATTTGCAGCATAGGTCTTCATTTTCATTTTCCTTCCATGCTATCAAATACCATCTAAGTCAAGCTTTTTTGAAAAATGATAGGTTCATCGTGTACTGGTGGATATTGTATCTGCTGCAGCTAATGGCACCCCTGGTCTTGGACGATATGCTCCTTTTAAGAGAGAGGTGACATTGCCTTCTGTGCTTTTAATTGCTCATTTTAAGGTGCATGCACTTTCTATACTTATGGTTCTTAATATTAAATCAGATCGTGACAATTGCAACTGCTGCACTTGATGGGTTTAAGAATGACGCCAAAAAAATGGTTGTTGCTCTTGTGGATATGGAGCGTGTATTTGTTCCACCTCAACATTTCATTCGTTTAGTGCAGAGGAGGTACGATTGAAATTGAAATGTGAAATTGTAGATAATATGCTTGATAGTTGATATGGTTATATTAAAATAATTGGCATTACTATGTAGTTTGAAAGTTCTGTTTAGACTATTTGGTTTTATTTGTGTCTATGGATGGTGCAGTTTCTTTTTAATTGTTATATATTAGGCACGTTCATATTGGAAGTTCAGTTGTATTTCTTCTATTGTTGTACACTTAATAATCCCTTTTTTCAAGAGGTTATTGTTGCTCCTGTTTAATTGAGAACTCTTTTCTTGTTTCTCTGAAGTGTACTGTTTATCAAATAGGATTTCAAGTCTCATTCTTTACTCTATAATATTGAACAGAATGGATAGACAGCGTCGCGAGGAAGAGATCAAGAACAAATCTTCCAAAAGGGGGAATGAAGCAGAACAGTCTGCACTAAATAGGGTGTGAACTAATTCATATTCTCTAAACTATTGCTTGCATGAATTAATTCTATTCTGTGCGTTTTGTGTCAATTGTTTAAAATATTTTTTTTTCTATCAGGCTACCAGTCCGCAAATTGGAGCTCAGCAATCTGGAGGAAGTTTGAAATCAATGAAGGAAAAATCTGATAAAGATACACAGGAAGGATCTGCCTTGAAAACAGCTGGGCCTGGTGGTGAGATAACAGCAGGTATGTGCTCAAACTAGGGTATAGTTGCATCAAAATATGTTTAAAGTGTTTGGATACTGCTTGGACTGCTTAGAGGGTGGTCCACAGATGATGAACTTATAATTGGATTGTTGTACTTCTCTTTGTGGGATCAATTAGTTTTCGTTCTATACTCTATGCTTTTCCACCCTTGTCGAATATATATGGGTTGTGTCGTTGCCATTGCCAGTACCATTTGAGCTATTTTGTCTCTTGTTCCGGTATTGGTGCTTATGGTATTGTGTCTGGAGGTTTTTACAGAATTAATACCTCTGAATTACATTGATATGTTACACAGTCCCTTAACTTTTTTTTTTCCTTAATCTGAAAAGAGGAGGATTTTCTCAAATTTCTCATGAGTGCTCAATTGCTTTACACTGATTTCTATTATTTAGATTCTGTTCTTTTCAACTTATTTAACAGCCAATTCAGATCATAGTTTCAATTAAGTTCAGTGTTTAATATTTATAATAAATATTAATAATCCTAAATGATAAATAGTAGCTAATAATATTTTAAAAAATTAATAATTATTATTTTTGTAATGAATAGTTTTCTTTTAATGAATAGATTAATTAAAATAATATTTTTAAATATCTAATAATTAGAATGATAAAAAAATAATAAATTTAATAAGTTCATAAAAACAATATTCAAAAATACAAATATACTATGATAGCTTGTAATAATAATTTTAATTACTATTGTTAATGATTATTAATAAATTTTATTGTAATATAATATTATTTTAAAATATATGGATTATTGTTAAAACGTAGGGTAAACTTTTAAAAAACATATCTTGTGGTTTGGTCTTTTTGCGAAAAGGTTCTTGTGAAATTTTTTTTTGCAAAGGTGCTTGTAGTCTTAAAAGTTGGCAAAATGAGGACAAAAAATAGTTTTTCATTAAAAGTACTTCTATCAATTCAACAATCATATAATTTAACCATGTTATATAAGAATTATATATCAATTTTTGAGTTCTTTTTATAAATTCTTCATTTTATTATGATTTTTTAAAAGTTATCATCATATTTAAATTAAGAAAAATATTTATCTTTCTCCGAAAATTTCTAAAATTTATTATTAAAGTGTATTGTACTTTTATCAACTAATCTGTAAAATTTCAGTTCAAAATGAACAAGATCACCCTTTTTTATGATGTAATTAGAAATTGACCTTTTTTATGACGTAATTAGAAATTGAAAATCGTCCTTTTGCCAACTTTTGAAACCACGAGCACCTATTTGCGAAAAAAAAATCCACAAGGATCCTTTTGCAAAACAGCCAAATTACATGACACGTTTTTTAAGTTTACCCTAAAATAATTTGAATAGCTTGTAATAATAATTTTAGTTAATATTATAATTAATGTTATCGATAATTTTTATTGTAATTTAACATTATTTTAAAATACATGGATGATTGTTATTAATATTTTAAAGTTGTATAGTATTATTTTAAAATATTATGGATTATGGTTATAGTTATATTGATATTTAAGTTAATATTGTTATTATTGATGTAACTAATTATTCTTCAATTAAGTTCAGTATTTCAGTTTCAGTTCAAACAAGTTCAGTTCGGTATTTTCAGTTTCGGTTGAAAAGAATAGAGCCTTGGTTTCTCATTTTTCAATGTTCTTTAAGAAGTATCAGTTCGAATTTAGAATGCTGTTTTTTTCTTTTAAATTGATAATGGATTAATAAGTAGATATTTATTGTGAGAGAAATGTTCTTCAGTTCAGAACTGTACAGATCCATAGCCATCCGAAAAGATCTAAACGCTGCAGTTTGTATGCATTGAATTGTCCATTTCTGAGTCCAGAAGTCATATGCCTTTTTTATTGGATGATTTTCTCTGTATGACTTTTTGTACATCCTGCTATGATTTTTTTCCTCCATAATCTTATATTCTTTGTGCACGTTTTCTGCAACTCTTCTTTGTGCATTGTTACTGCTTTACACTGATTGTACTCGATCTCTGCAGGATATTTAATGAAGAAGAGTGGAAAAACAAATGGTTGGAGTAGGCGGTGGTTTGTACTGAATGAGAAAAGCGGCAAGGTTTGTTTTCCATATTAGATTTTGGCCAATTTTAGATGTAAATTACTGATTATTATTGCTTCCCATCAAGTGCTGTTGAAATAGCTCCCTTTCTGACTCCTGCATTGTTCTAATTTTTTACTCTGCACATTTTGCTTCCCATGTGGTTCTATTATTCGTGTAGAATTATTATGAAAATCTCTGCTCTTAAATCAAAATTTGTTATCTAAACTTGAAGAGGAACAGAAGAACTTTTAGTATTGGGGCATCAGATTTGATAATATAGTGTCATCTTATTACTTAGCAAGATTGGGTATTTCTTCACTTATTAATTGTCAGTTATAATTAATCTCTTACTTGTATACTTGGTATAATTTATATCCCTAGATTTGGATATGGTCATGGTTTTTGAATCTATTTGTTAGTGGACTGATACTTTGTGATATTTAATTTCTCAGCTTGGTTACACGAAGAAGCAGGAGGAAAGACATTTTCGAGGTGTCATTACTTTAGAGGTAACAACATGGATATGAAAATTATTTTGAGCCACAATATAGAGAAAGTGATGCCTAGATCTTTATTGTAATTAAAGTATTGTGATAAGAGTGCTATGTTGATTATAGTCTGCTCTTCAGTTAGTATTTTCTGGATTCTAATTTGGTCCAAGGCTGGAAAGTCAAAGATAAGAAGTGTTCAACCAGGGTTTGTTAAGGATTGAATTGAAATTATATAAAATGTCCACAAAAAGCCTTTGAATTTTCCATATTATGATCTGATTAGAGAAACTGAAAGGGTAACATTAGTGAATGTAGGATGTTGACTGAACTCCATGCAAGATGAGAAAAATAACTCGTGTGTTTGGTTTGCGGAATAGAATAGAATTGAGTAGAAAGTGACATGATAAACTATTTGTATTGGATCCATCATAGCTATTCTTCAATTCATTTCTACTCTATTCCATGGAATATTTATTTCGTGAACCACATGCACCCCATTGTTAAGCATCGACATCTTTTCTTTAGCAGAAGGTTGTTATTTTTAGTATTTGTAAATTGTAATGAATAAGTGTTGGATTTGTGTATTGTAGAATCCGATGAGTTATTTAACGTTTTCTCTTACCTTTCATTTCCTAGTTTAAATTTGGATACATATTCTATTTTTTTGCCTACTTATGTTATGGCTTTAATTTTCTATCTATTGGTGCAATAATTAGGAATGCAATATTGAGGAAGTTGCGGAAGAAGAAGAAGCCTCCTCAAAAAGTTCCAAGGATAAGAAAGCAAATGGACCAAGTTCTGAAAAGGCTATCAATCTTACTTTTAAGATCACTAGCAGGGTTCCATATAAAACTGTGTTAAAAGGTACTGGCATTTAAGTTTTGCTTCTCTTTCTCTGTGCATTGTCTACTGCTGAACTTGCTCCGTTCTTCTTTCTATTCCAATGGATCTTTGAATTGTTTTATTTTACAGCTCATAGTGCTGTTATCTTAAAAGCCGAGAGTGTAGCTGAAAAGAATGACTGGCTAAATAAGCTGAGAAGTGTGATCCAATCAAAAGGAGGCCAAATAACTGGGGAATCTGGTCTTCCCATGCGTCACAGTCTTTCTGATGGTTCACTTGTGAGTTATCCTGGTTTTGTTCATGCTTATCTGTTAGCCGGATTTTTTTTGTTACAGATATTGTTATTAGAATGGCAAACTTGATGTCTGTTAGAGTTGGGGTTTATACCTTCCACTTTCCTTTAGGACACAATGACAAGAAGACCTGCTGACCCTGAGGAAGAGCTCCGTTGGATGTCGCAAGAAGTTCGTGGTTATGTTGAAGCTGTTCTTAACAGTCTTGCTGCCAATGTTCCAAAAGTAGTTCCTTTTATCTTTAAAAGCGGCTGTCATATTAGTTAAGTGGTATGCTTAAATTAGCTTTCTTTTTTTTAAATATTTATTAGCGTTTTTTTCTGTATGAACAGGCTGTTGTTCTATGTCAAGTGGAGAAAGCCAAGGAAGACATGCTCAATCAGCTTTACAGTTCCATTAGGTGAGTGTTTTGATTTTTTCTCTTCCCATGTGTTTACTGGTGTACAAATATCGTATCCTCTGGAATGAAAATCATGTAGTTCATTGTTTATCAATTTATTCATGATGAAACGTGCTGAGTTGAACGTCCTGCAGAACAAAATTAGCATCCAAAGTACTTAGGTGGCGTTGGGTTCTCGGGATGGAATAAGAGGATGTGGAATATGATAGATTATTTGAATTGGATCCATCGTAGCTATTCCACATTTCATGGAATAGTTATTCATTAGAAGTGGAAGTAATAGCTATTCCATGCTTGCAATAGCTACGATGAATTAAATACAAATAGTTTATCATGTTTTGAATTATTTCATTCATTTCTATTGTTTTCCATAGAATAGTTATTCCGTGAACTAAACGGCACTTTATAGAAATATGTTTCTGTATCTTTTTTTAAAAATCACTTTCATGCTTAAACTCCGTTTTGTTGCAGTGGTCAAAGCACAGCGAGGATTGAAGAGCTGCTCCAGGAGGACCATAATGCAAAGAGGAAGAGAGAGCGATACCAGAAGCAGTCTTCTCTCCTTTCGAAACTTGTTAGGCAACTAAGCATTCATGACAATCGAGCAGCTGCTGCTTCCAGTTGGTCTAGTGATGCTGGTGGGGCAGGTAATGTTGATTGCTAGCATTGTAATTTACATTTTTCCTTGGGTTCATATTTTCTTGTGTCGATTTTCATGCAAAGTTCGGTTCGTATTCTTCTATTGTTCTATTTATGATGCTAAGAGTCGTTTTTGGCATTGCAACCTTTTGTGTAAGATTGGATATGCTAGATGTTTCACCATATGTTGGTTCATACTTCTAGAAAGTTTTGAAGTGTAGAGACAAAAGTTTGGATTTGCAAATCGGTTGGGTTCTCTCTCTCTCTCTCTCTCTCCTGACAATATGGAATGTGAAATATACAGAAAGTAGCCCAAGGTCAAGTGCATCCTCAACAGGCGAGGACTGGAGAAGTGCATTTGATGCAGCGGCAAATGGGCGTGGTGGTTCCTTTAGATCGCACAGCCGACGGAACAGTGATCCACCTCAAAACGGTGATGCAAACTCAGCGGGAAACAGTAGTCGTCGCACGCCAACCAGGATGCCACCAGCACCACCACCATCATCTGGCTCATCTTATAGATATTAGATTTAAACGAAAAAGGAAGCTTGATATGATTTTGATGATTGATGCATTCTTGTCCCGTTTGGCATATGGAGCGATTATCGAGCTCACATAACTTTAGATTTGTAGAAGTGAAATAGGTTTGTAGATATATAATATTTGCAGTAACGAAGGGATTGATTGTTCTGGATATGTATCATGTCCATCGAGATTTTCCCCTTTTCTTATTCGGCGGGTGGAGTCTTGCATTTCATTTTTCTGTCGGATATATTTGTATTTGTTGTATTGAATTCGTATGAGAAATATTTTTTTGGCCTCAAATATATTGTTAAACACGTGAACCACGAGAGTATCAATTTTCAAGGTTCTATGTGGTCTAATTCTTCTTATTAGGGGTATATTACTCGTGGTCTAACAATGTCGCTGGCTATCCAATTGTGTTCCCTGAAATAAGTGATCATAGAAAAGGGACATTTAGTCATTTTCATGCATCATTTTGTCATTCAAAAGTTTAACATCTCCGATGAAATGAACATCTAAAAGTGGTAATAATTCTATTGTGATGTTTTCAACCCAATTTTTTGGAAACATTATAGTCTTGTTTTTAAATTGCATCAAAATATTTTTTTTAGAACTTTCCAACATTTATTTTACATGGAAAATGAATAAATTGAACTTGTAAATTAAGAGTTTTTGCAAATAAGGGAAAATATGTTTCCGTCATTAAAATATTTTTATTTGTTCAGGATATAAATTCTCTAATATCACTACCACATAATGAGATCATGTTATTTTCAACTTTTGAAAGTTGAATTGAACTAAATTTAACATAATTGAACTTATTTCGGTGTAAATTTATAACTATACAAAACTGAACTTAACTGAACTTAATTGAATTGTAATCAAGAGAATATGGTCTTACTTTTACTACAATTGACTTTCTACATTCACCATCTCACCTCTACCACTACCTTTGTTGCTTCTGCTTTTATTTCTACCTTTATTATCACTGTTACAATAGTCTTTTTCAACATCACTGCTACCACTGCACCACCATGCTTCTCATGTAATTGTTATCGTTACCACCTCCATCCAGCCGTCATCATCACAACTATTTCACCCATTATTGCCACCACCACCATATCGACTATCTTCATCAATTTACCACTTAATCACCGGCACTACCGCTAGACATGGCCACGGTTTCGGAACCGCCGGTTCCAGTTCGTAGTTTTCATGAACCTAAACCTAAACCTTATATAGAGTGAAATCGCCGATTCCGGTTTCAGTTCGTAACCGCCAATTCTGAATTAGACAAGGTTTTGACTGGTTCTGACCCGATTCAGGTCCGATTCCGGTTCAACCCTTGATTGAGAGTCACGAAAATTAGCAAAAAGATGAACCCGATTGGAGTAAGTTGCTTTTACTCTTACTATTTTGAACTCGTATTTTATTAGATTTTCAAATGTTTAATGTGTAAAATTACATGTACACAACATTTTATGGAGCAATCGTTTCATATCATGCATATATTTCAATTCAACAAAAATAAATATTGTAACATAAAGAGTTGTTTTATGATGGATAATTAAAGGTAAAACAAGATCATTAATTATAATTTAATTTAGAATATATCTCAATTACAATTAAATTTCTCTTAAACTATTACAAATAAATCGTTACAAGTATCATATTACAACATTAAGCTATTAATTTATTACTTGTATAATGATATAACTTGATTTATATTTTTTTTTTGTTTTTTAAATAAGAACCACCAATTCAAATCTCCGGTTCTTTACCGGTTCAAACCGCCGGTTCTTCAGTTTCACATTTTTATAAACCTAAACCTTATTTATCTTTGAACCGCCGAATTTGGTTCCGATCCGATTTTGACCAGTCCCGTTTCGATCCAGTTTAACCGGTTCTGATTTGATTTGGCTATGTCTAACTATATGCGTACTCCACCTTTACCGCCAGTGCACTATCAAAATTTTTACTAGCCTCCTCTACCCACATTTAGTTTTATATAACCATACATATTGATTGACATGACTTTTATATAATAATAAATAATAATAATGATGTATTTAATCATTTAATGATAAGAACATAACAGTAAAAAAGATTTAATATCGATATCAAACATGTTGCTATAATTTTTATATCAGTACATTTTTTATTTTTATAATAAATGTATTTCAAATTATTTTCATGCTAAAAATATTTTCAATTTAGCATGAACGAACATCCGTGTATAATATTTTGGAAAGGTAAACTTCAAAAACATGCCTTGTGGTTTGACCGTTTTGCAAAAAGGTCCTTGTGAATTTTTTTTTCAAACGGGTGTTTGTGATTTCAAAAGTTTGCAAAAAGATGATTTTCAAAGATTTTCAATTTCTAATTACGTCAAAAAAAAGTGTAATCTGATCCATTTTGAACTGAAATTTTACAGCTTAGTTAATAAAAATATAATATATTTTAGTAATAAATTTTAGAATTTTCCGAGAAGTATAATTTTTTTTTAAAATTTAAGACGTTAAAAAATAATAAAATGTAGAATTTCTGAAAATTATTCAAAATTTGATATATAACTCTTATATAATAGGATTAAATTATAGAATTGTTGAATTGATTGAAATACCTTATGTAACATTATTATTTTTAATGAAAATATATTTTTTATCCTCTTTTTGCTAACTTTTGAAACCACAAACATCCTTTTGAAAAAAATAATTTACAATGACCTTTTTACAAAACGACCAAATCACGAGGCATTTTTTTAAATTTACCGTATTTTGAAATCATGTTTAGGTTGGGCTTTTTGTCCCAAAATAGTGAAACCCAGCGTTTCATGCTGTGTCAGTTCAGTAAATAACTTAAAAATTCAGTGGCTTTGTAACAAAGTGGCGAAAACCCTAATTCCTCACATATAAAGATCTCACCCTCCTCTGCAATACCGATCGGTTTCTTCAGTTTCTTGCTCCCAAACCCTGAAAATGGCGGCACAAGCAGCAGCTACTCCAAATGAATCTGTCCAATGCTTCGGCCGAAAAAAGACCGCCGTCGCCGTCACACACTGCAAACGTGGGAGAGGCTTGATCAAGATCAATGGCTGTCCAATTGAGCTGGTGGAGCCTGAGATCCTCCGTTTCAAGGCCTATGAGCCCATCCTCCTCCTCGGACGTCACCGTTTCGCCGGAGTTGACATGAGGATACGCGTCAAGGGAGGCGGGCACACCTCTCAGATTTATGCTATTCGTCAGAGCATTGCTAAAGCGCTAGTTGCATACTACCAGAAGTTCGTTGATGAACAGAGTAAGAAGGAGATCAAAGATATTCTGGTGAGGTATGATAGGACTTTGCTTGTGGCTGATCCTAGGCGCTGCGAGCCCAAGAAGTTCGGTGGTCGTGGTGCTCGTGCCAGGTTCCAAAAGAGTTATCGTTGATTTGGATTTTGTGTTTTATGTTTTTGGAAGAAGGGAAAATTTATGCAATTTAGTATTTCAGAACTGCTATTTTGTTTAATTAGGTCTATGAAGGTTATCTTTCCTAGGCCGTATAGTTGGTGTTTTGTTGGCAGGATAATTCGACAGCTTTCTTTCAAATGAATGCTTTTCTGTTCTCATAATTGGCAAGTGGTACTCTGTTTTGCTTGTTATGTTATATTGTAGCTTCAAATTATCATGGTTTTTGTTGTGAATGAGAAACACGATGTTCTTCTGCAATAATTTGGGCATTAGTTGCAGGTTCTGGTTATGATTTGAGCGGAAAGTTATATTCTTTCTTTGCTATGAAAAATATGTCAAAGGGCATACTTTGGTGATAAGTAACCTTATTCTTCTCTTTTATTTTTTGTCATTGGTTGAATTTGCACCCAAAACTTATGTTTTGGGGGAAGTACTGATATGATCATGTATTTGTGTTTTATATTTAATTTGAGTTTGGGTGTTTTCTGTTTAGTATGTTTAATTTGTAGATGTGGATAGAAAATGTTCATTAGTGAGAGTGTTGCTAATGGTATACTCCTTGAGATTGTGTTGAAAGGTAGTGTTTATGTCTAACGATTTGTTAAGTTCATCCTCGTAATTGGTTGAACTCAGTTTTCATTGTGCTTTGTCGTTAACAAATATGGTCCATGAATTTGTGAAGAAGTGGCTTAATCATTCATTTGTAGCGAAGTTGCCTTTTGCTGCTCATTGTTTAGCATTTTGAAGTGTTGCTTGTTGTTCTAGCTAAGATTTAGGTTATCTAGTTTCCCTCTTGCCTTTGCCACCTGCTTGCTATGCAATTATCAATTTATCATTTGTTGAACAAGTAAGCCAGTGAACGTTGATCTCTGGTTAATGTTGAATTTTATAGCCTAAAACGATGTAGTGGAAATTTCAAAGTTGAAACGGACGCTAATTTTGGAAAATACTTATCGGTGACTTGGATTGTTTTTTTTTTTGTTGACCTCTTTCAATATGTGCAAGTCATGGACCCAAGATAAGATTTTTTTTTTTAACTCGTAAAAAATTGATCTTTTTGAGGCATAAAGTTAAAATGTACGTATGGGTTATCAAATTAGTTGATGCTTCCACTGCTAGTTCAATTCATACCCGGTTTGCTTTTGAGGCATCATCAGAGTCTTGGCTGGATGATAATTGCTGTGGACTTGAATCTTTGAAGAGTGATGCTGTTAACTTGAGTGCGGATTTGGGCTCAATTTCATGTGTTTTTTATGCTTAGATCTCTCACAGTTGTGGGACACAAAACTGGATTTTAGCCTTGTCTAATCATGTGGGTTTTCGGAAGATTTTCTGTTATAACCTAGATTCACTCGAACATTCAACTTGTGGAATCAACATTATCCAATTCATTTTATGCAAACTAAATTTTACAAGTAAAAAAACTGACTTCATCCAAAGGGAATGTTTGTGAACACTTGTTGAAAGAACGTGTCAAAATAATTAGCTTACATAGAACATGTCATCTTCAATATTTTCAAATGTTTTGAATTGGGGAACTCTTTTTACATCTCATTCTTCCATAAGTTTTGGCTGGAGACATCCGTTGCTTGCTGGAATTTGTTGTTTTGGCTTCTGGTTCGATGTGAGTGGGCTAATTCATCCAGCAGAGAATGACTTTCTGAGTAGTGTACCATACGCATCTTATTTAATGCTTTCATTCATAGACAGAAAAAAAAAAAACCTAAACAATCAATAATCTTACATGATGACTTCAAAAAAAAGGAGATGATAGAAGTAGAGGGTGACTTTGACTTGCTTTGTTTTAAAAAAATTGTTTCTTGTTGAATTACTGGTGCTACTGTTTATGTTTCCCTAAATCTTTCATTATGCAAGCCTCAAAGTCCCTATGTAAATTTCCTCATTATGGAGTATGAAACTTTTCAAACACATGATTCTGGGTAGCTAAAACGGCACCTTATACAATGTATAAAATTTTGCCCGTCCTGGCATTGCCCCCTGCCTTTATACAAGTGGGTTTTCTCTTTCATGCATGCTTGATTTCCATTTGCAGGACAAAAGAATTTATTTGAAGTAGCAGAACACAATTTGCAAAAATACTTGAATACATACTTCATAAACCGAGTGCACAAACTTCTTACTACCTTTCGCAATGATTAAATGTACTTCTGCAACATAAGCTAAAAACAATCAACTGGAAAGAGCTATTCCACTGGTTACAATTCCAGACACTTGCAGTTTCAAGAGATTTCTTGGTCAAGAGGAGTTCTAAAATAAGTCATCTTGTTGTATCGGCAGGTTAGACACTCAACCAAACTAGTGGTTAAATGAACATCCATTTCATTCTACTTGATCGTCATCAATAAATGCCAGCGATCTAATTTGAATCTCTTTGTGCGTTGAGAGATGCTCTACCTGCTTATGCTTCAGTGTCATTGCATCTGGCTTCCGAGAATTTAATCACACAGTGAGCGATGCTCCATTATCTGCTGCAGTTAAATTAAGTATCATTGAGGCTGCCTTCGAGGCCCTGATGATTCATAGACAATGAATCAAGTGATGGCATTTAAAGAGGATCTTAAGTTACATATTAAAGGTGGATTAGCAAATACGCAGATTCTGCGAGTCCAAAGCCTTCTGAAGCATGGTATAAGCACTGCTACCCAGTTTGTAACAAAGCATAATATTTATGGGTCACACAGCGAATGTCTACATATATTGTAAGCAGCACGACAATGCATAGCACAAAAAAAACATCGATTATGTATGCAACGTAACAGAACATCTATAGTTCTATGATATGCAGCCACATTGACCAAATATTGAACAGTGATACATCAGTATTTGAGAGCAAAAGCATATGAAAATGATTTGTTTAATATTAAGCGTTCAGTTTAATATAGGCAATAGGCAGGCACCACAATAGGTACTGAACGACCTGAAACTTTGAACTTAGCCATTATATTGGCTAAGGTCAAATTAGCACTCAAAATTTTCATATATAATAGCCAAGGGTTGCAGCGAGTTTTCCCTAATACTTTTGGTCTTTCACTCAACGCAGAAGGAGAAACACTGCATTCGTACAGTTGAATTATGTGGAAGTAGTAAGAACTTGATAAGAAAGACCGAATTCCGTAGTTCTTGAAATTACAGCATTTTGGACATAAAGGACACTGGAATTCATGACCATGAATCTGAATCTAAGGATGAAGGATCTTCAAATTGTTCTATTCTGTTCTCTTCAACTAAAAATTAAAAAGTTTGTTTAATGAACAAACACGCATAACCATTTGCCGAAACTGGAAATAACACAAACAAAGTGTTTTTTTTCTGAACCATTCATATAACCATATATATAGAATAAGATCTAAGATGCGTAGACAATCAATATAAAACGAAATTAAATACCAGGCATCAGGAGCTTGGTACAGTGAAGCTGAAGTGCCAAAGCATGATTGAAGCATTTCAGTATGTATAACTCCCGGATTAAGGGCAACAATTGCCATCCCATCAGGCACCTCCTTCGCCACTGATCTGCTCAAACCCTCAACAGCCCATTTAGATGCACAATAAGGTGCAACCTGTTAAAAGACAATCGAATGAAAACCACAGAAAGGCCGCCTAGAAAGAAGTATGGCAACCCATATATAAGTAAAGCCTCAACAAATGCAAAGAAAGTACGCACTAGATCCCATCATCACCGTGTCGAGTGTCGACAGTCTATGCATGGAAAAAGATGGCATAATTTGTCTATTTGTCCTGCTATACTTCAATTTTCGCAAACTTATCCCACGTTTAACTTGACCCTTAAAAGAGTATTCTATCAACAAGAGCACTGGAAATATGCGATGAATGGAATTGCAAGAGCCAAAGTTCATATTGAGGATGAACTTTTATGATTATTTTGATAACAAGGTCAAAATGTTACAAAATCGAAGCACATGAGCCAAAATGACAAATTACACAAGTAAATTTTAGCTTTTGCCTTCAGAACAACTAGCATAAATCACAAAATAGCCTACCATAGAATTAATTGGATGAATAAAACCCAACTCCAACTTTCTACTTCTAAATATTTCTTATGCTCATTCATTCATTCTTGTTTGTACTGTTTCCACTAGTGACTTCATCTTTGCATTAAAAAGTAAACAGTTTTTCCAAATTTTTTGACAATCTCACATATAGCATAAGAAGAAAGTGAAACTAGCAAAACTTGGTGTCAAAGGAAGAGCTAATGGAAACAAGCAACTAAAAACAGGATTTAAAATGCTAGATTGCTAATAAAAATATTGTTTACCAGGGCAGCTCCGGACCTTCCCCAACCAGAAGACATGTTAACAATAATTCCCTGCTTGTTAGGCAGCATTAAAGGAATGAAATGACGCAAAACATTTGCTATCCCTTTCACATTAGTATCAATCACAGCATCAAACTCATCAACAGGAACCTCCCAAATCTTGTTGTTCCTGTTTATTGTGCCCGCATTATTCACTGTCCACATCAAATCAACATATCAAAAGGGTTAAAAGAGAAAAACATGAAAATTCACGAATAAAAATAGGAACTCTAATTCAATACCTATAATATCTGGAACGCCCTTCTTCTCCATAACAATTTTAGCTAGCTCTTCGACACTGTTGTTAGACTTCTGCAAAATCAAATTCCCCACAAATTGAACAATAAAAACAGCGTTAATCAAACCAAAAAAAAACCTGCTGAAAGGTGTTAAAAAGAAGGGCGGAAATACCACGTCGGCGTTGAGGAGGAGGTGGGGGCTGTTATGCTCGGAGAGGAGTTCGGATTGAAGAGAATTGAGCTTATCCTGAGAACGAGAGCAGCCGATAACGGTGTGGCCTCTCTTAGCTAATTCAAGAGCTAGGGCTCTGCCTAAACCTCTGCTTACTCCGGTTATCATAACTTTCTTCCCGCCAGAGCCCATTCCCCCGGTTACTGTTGCCGCTGCACTGTTAGCTATGTTAATAGGAGCCGTCGTCATCGTCATCACTATCAGGCCACTGCAAATATATAGCGACGAAGAGATGCAATGGAACTCTGAGAAATTTGCAAATAATTTCGTGGGCTGCTTTCCCTGGAAACAAATTGTATGGGCTTTTTGCTGACACGTGTCACTTTGT
>CAOJBI013889168.1:0-14742 GCA_948277035.1 Euphorbia corollata
TACAAGGTAACATCTAATTCATGAAATGCTTATCCATTAAATAGAATAAAAATGAATTGAAGAATATGAAATATAATAGACTATTTGTATTCAATCCATCATATATATCTATTTCACATCTCATGGAATAAGCATAAAAAAAATAGTTATTCTATGAAAAATGAAATAACTAATAATAGTTATGATAGATTGAATACAAATAGTTTATCATGTCATATTATATCAGTCATTCCTAATATATCATATGGAAGAATCATTCCACGAATTAGACACAGTATGCTTAGGACTTTTTAGCCATGAATCCAATACCACCAAAATATTGCAATCTTTGGAACACAGATAACGCGTTTGGATAAAGGGATGGGTCCACCTCCTTTTGGTATATGATTTTGTTTCCCCTCAAATCACAAAAATTCCACTGAGTGTGCAATATTTCTATATTGCGCAGATTCTTATCCCATACGGGATTCGTTTAGTGTAACAAAATGATTATTTAATTAAAAGTGAAGGTCTTCTAATTCGATAATGACAGGACTGTGGTTAAACCAAACAAGAAGGACTCCATATATTAGTAACAAAAAATAAAAGAATTCAGCTGGTATACCTTTTAAAATAGGAATGTGTGTTCCAAACTTATATTCTTCAAAAAAATCCATACTGAAAAAGTATATGATAAGTTGTAAGTTTGATTAATGGCTTTTGCCAATGGAGACTAACGCGTAAAAGGATAACATAACAGTTTTGGTCCATTGTCCATTGAGCCATTGACTTGTAAGTCAATTTAGCACATCTCATTGAATTTAAAAGTAAAATAATAATAATAAGTAGCAACGTGGAGATGCTTTAAGCTTTTTGGATTTTTCATCCGATTTTTATTCCCTTAATTTGATGCTGACATTTTTTTTTTTTTTGAAGAAAAATATGCAAACATTATTAGCTCCTACTAGCAAAACATTCTTGATTAAAAAATATTATCCCTCCTCTACATATAATGTTAAATACCTTTGAAATTGATGATCATTCTCTAAATTTTTTCACTTCCTGAATTTAATGAACATTGTTCCAAGTTCGATAAATGTTTGTTCACCGCATAATTTCTAATATGAAAAAGAAAAAATAATATTATTTTCTTATAAGTAGATATATAAAGACATATTGAGAGTCCACCAGCCTTAGGATTCAACATGTATTTTAGATATGTTTTCTACTTTTCTCACTTGAGGGAGATCGACTAAGCAAAGTTAATATATGGTTCAAACTTGATGCTATTCTCAAAATCTAAACTTAGTTAAACCTCTCATACATATGATCTTGGGGTAGAATAAGAAATTAATTTTAAAACATAAGAGCTCCCCTAACTGCTAAGTGGACTGGACTACTACCCATTTTACTTGGAACCTTTTTATGTTTAATTCACCTGCTTTTTATGTATTTTTATTTAGTAAGGTATTCAAACACCAATTTGTGTAACTATAATGGATTGATCTTTCCCAGTGAGAAATCAACTGGAAGGGAGAAATCTGAGACATCTTTTTACCCACAATAATATGTTTGTCTAAATGTGAACCGACATATAATATATATTGTATTTTTATATAAAAGTATCTCATTTGTCATTACAATAATAATAAAGGGAAAACATTATCCTCACCCCACCCGAATGTGAATTCGAACCCGTGACCTCTAGGATCACAGCTTCATGTCTTAACCAACTAGGCCAACACACTTGCCACAACATATCTTGTATTTGAAATGTCAAATACATCAACACCCTTTTAACATCCATTTTAACACGGCAATAAAAGTCAAATACCATTTTAAAGTTTCAAAAGTTTCAATCAACCCTGTGAACTTAACAAAAAAACACTAGTTTACCCCTTCAATGTCACATATCAACTTTTGATTAGAAAAGAAAAAAATTCGAAAATAACATTTTTAAAAGTTAAACCAACCAGATTTTGACATGTGGCATTGAATGGGTTAAGTGGTTTTTTGTTTTTTTTTTCCCAGTTGAAGGAAGTATCTAGTTCTTTTATAAGTTGGTGGTTACATTCTATTTTTGTTACCACGTTAAAGGGGTAATGTTGATCGAATGATTTCACATAAAATAAATAATTCCTTTCAATTTCTGTGTGAGTTTTCAGTTTGTTGATTGATTAAAGAGAAGTAGAAAACTTTGGAATTTATTGAATCAATAAAAATCATATTCCCTATTTCCTATATAATTTTCTAATAAATAATGTAAATCATATTTCGAATTAGTATACGTAGTTCAAAAAAATTACGTTGCACTCTAATTAATAGATACTACAACTTTCAGAAGAATGTTGTGTTTGATGTTAATACAATCAAAATAGAAAGATCATGCGTATAGATATATCGAAAAATTTGATTCACATTCCTAAATAAAACAAGACACGTGATCATGGTACTTACAGGGGCAAGTCATGATAGAAATTATAAAGAAAATAAACGAGAAATGAAGTCCTAAAAATAACCGAGTCACCATGCCAATTAATGAAGGAATTAAATTAGAACCTCCAAATTTGAAAACAACAGCCACTAATTGACCACTATACTATTATTGTTACCAGCAGCAGCCTAATTAGAAAATGGACGCACAACTCTCCTCTACATGCGATGCCCCATCTGTCTTGTCATTCTTTTCTTTTTCAATTTCCCATTCACGCATTCAAAAATAATGTCATTATCATTTAATCCACAAACCAACTTCCAATTTGATACCTATGAGTATGACCACACTTTCAGCAAGTGGGAAAAATTATGAAGCTTCTAATTGTATTATTGGGATCTAATTAACTCTCTCTCAAATTTCTGTGTGTGTATATATATATATATATATATATATATATATATATATATATATATATATATATATTCATATACATTACAGCATTCTTATGTACACAAACATTTAGTTCAGTTCAACCATGGAGACATATATCAAAAGAAAGGTTCCAATAAATGTTTGTTTTTTGTTTTCATTCTTGATCCAAACAACATCAATACAAGCAAAGTCTGAAAATTATATAGTCCACATGGACTCATCTGCCATGCCCACAGCCTTCTCTACTCACAAAGATTGGCACTTGGCTACTCTTTCCTCTGTTTTTGCTGACTCAAAAACCACATCAAACTCCATTGATTCAAGATTTTTGTACAGTTATACTCATGTTGTCCATGGATTTAGTGCTCATCTCTCTGTTTCTGAGCTTGAACGGCTTAAAAAATCACCAGGCTACATCTCTTCCTTTAAAGATGTCCCTGTCAAACTTGACACTACTCATTCCCAATCATATCTCGGCCTCCATTCCAACTCCGCTGCCTGGAAATTGTCCAATGCAGGTGAAGGTATCATTATCGGAGTTGTGGACACAGGCATATGGCCGGAAAGCGAAAGCTTTAGAGACTTTGGAATGCCGGTTGTTCCAAAAAGATGGAAAGGGAAATGTGAAAGTGGAATCCAATTCAACTCTTCCCTTTGCAACAAGAAGCTCATTGGGGCTCGTTTTTTCAACAAAGCACTACTTGCAGAATACCCTAATACTACTCTGTCAATGAATTCCACGCGTGACACTGTGGGCCATGGGACCCACACTTCCAGCACGGCGGCTGGTAATTTCGTGGACGATGCATCATATTTCGGGTATGCTCCAGGGACCGCCAGCGGGGCAGCTCCCAGGGCACATGTGGCAATGTACAAGGCCCTGTGGCCAGAAGGGTCTTCTAGTGCTGATATAATTGCTGCAATTGATCAAGCAATTATTGATGGAGTTGATGTTTTGTCACTTTCTTTCGGCTTGGATGATCGTGCTTTGTATGAAGATCCAGTTGCATTGGCTGCATTTGCTGCTATTCAGAACAACATATTTGTTTCTACTTCTGCAGGAAATAGAGGGCCCTTTTATGGGTCATTGCACAATGGAATACCTTGGGGTCTAACTGTTGCTGCTGGCACTACTGACCGCGAATTTGGAGCTGTTTTGACACTTGGAAATGGAGAATCTATATCGGGAGTCGCTCTCTATCCTGGGAATTACGATCCTAACGTGACTCCTCTGGTGTACAGAGGTGAATGTTTCACTCAACAGGAATTGTCTCGTTTGCAGGGAAAGATTGTTGTGTGTGAAGAGGGTAGAACTTCACTAGAAGATCAATTCGAGAACATAGGTGTTATAAATGTAACCGGTGCTATCTTCATTACTAAAGAGATTGACCTTGAAGAACACATGCCGAGCGAATTCCAGGCAGTTTTTGTAGATCCGAAGAGTGGAGAAATCATCAAAAGGTACATAAAAAGTACCAACAGCACAAAAAAGGGGAGGGCGAGTTTGGAATTTAAGAAAACAAGATTTGGTGCTAGAGCTCCAAGTGTTACAAGCTACACCTCTAGAGGACCGAATCTATGCAGCCCGCCTGTTTTAAAACCGGACATAATGGCTCCTGGTTCTCTAATCTTGGCAGCATGGTCAGGCAATAGTTCAGTGAAATGGATTGATGGTGAAGAACTATATAGCAAGTTCAATATCGATTCAGGTACATCGATGGCGTGCCCTCACACAGCAGGTATCGCGGCGTTGCTTAAAAAGGCGCATCCAGAATGGAGCCCAGCAGCAATCAGATCAGCTATGATGACTACTGCCGATTCAATGGATAACACAAATTTGCCTATTAGAGATATTGGTTATGCTAACAGGGAAGCCACTCCGTTAGACATGGGAAGCGGTCAAATTAATCCCAATAAGGCTCTAGATCCGGGTCTAATTTATGATGCAAACTTGAAAGATTATGTGAATCTCCTCTGTGCAATGAATTTCACCCAAAAACAAATCCAAACCATCACGAAATCTGCTTCCAACGACTGTTCGTATCCATCATTGGACCTGAATTACCCCTCTTTTATTGCCTACTTCAATAATGACACTCAACCCAATTTGACCAAAATTCAAGAATTTTACAGGACTGTAACAAATGTAGGAGACCCTGTGACAACTTACACTGCAAAACTGACACCAATAGATCAAGTTAAGGTCACAGTTAGTCCAACAAAGTTAGAGTTCAAAGCTAAGAACCAGAAGTTAAGTTACAAATTGGTAATTGAAGGTCCAAACAAAATAACCACAACTGACATAGTTTTTGGTTACCTGAGCTGGGTTGAATCCAATGGTAAGCATATAGTGAAGAGTCCAATAGCTGCCACAAGCTTGGCCTTGGAAGATTATGCCAATGATGATTAATTACAAACTGTAACAGATATAGAATGCAGTAGTTAAAAATTATATTAAGTTTCAAATGAAAATAAAAGTCATCTTATAAGTTTGTTATTTCTCAGAGTAGGCCATCAAATATTATAATATGAAGTTTTGCTCTTGGAAATATACTCTAGGGTAAAAAAGTCAATTTCATCTCCAATTCTAGATTTAAGGGTTATATAGATCCTTACTGTCATTTAAGTTCAGAAGAACTAGAAATACTCAGTATATATTTCATACGATGAATCTTACACTTCAATTTGATCGAAATTCAAAAATTCGACGGGACTGTTAAAAATGTGGGAGAACCTGTGTCAACATACTCTGCAGTTTAGACAACTATAGATCAAGTACTATTATTCCTACAAAGTTGAAGTTCAAAGCCAGTAACTAGAAGTTGAGTTATAAATTGGTAAATAAATGTCCAAGAAAGACTGAAAGACGAACTAAGAAAAAATTTCTTGCCTGCCTTAAAACATTATTGCAGTGATTTTTGAACGGCAATGTGATTTTTAAACTGGAAGCTCGCCAGTTAAACTTGGTTCAATTGGTACATCCATAAGGTTGGATGGGTATGACCAGGGATCGAACCAGAGTCCTTCAAATTTCCTTTAAAAAAAAACTGCAAGCTCTAAACTACTCTTACAGTACAGTAATTTTTCTTTTCATGCTGTGTATATGATATATCCGTGTAGTGTTTTTACTAATAACTGCTTTAAAATATAAGTAGAAAAACTTATTACAGGAAATGAAGAATATTCCACGTTTTCATATTTTCTGACAAAAGAAAAAAAAATGCCTTCCTTATCACCTACCTGTCAGGGAACTATATTTCTTTATGGCACCTGCCAGGTTTGTCTGGGAATATTAATTGCTATAAATTAAAAATGAAGATTAGCAGTTTATAAATTTTTCAAATAAATTATAGCTTTTGCAATTCATTAAATAGTATGGGATTTCATAATTTATCTTATGATGGTTCCTTCCAATTTCAACATGGTGAGTATATTGTTTAAATACTAAACCAATCGGAAACGCCATGCACAAAGCATTTTGCAAACAAGCAAGGTATTCTGATGGATGAAATTTAGACCGTCTATCCTGACACATGTAAATGGCTGATTCAACATTCGAAACTATGACATATTGGTCGTATGAAGACAACTCTATTGAAACATAAATGCCACAAAAAAGAGACAATGATAAAGATCAGATTTAAGAAAATATCACCAAGTTGGTACTGCATGATTTGATGACCGTATATATTTATTTCTTACAAACAGCAGTCATATTTTCTAGCACATATGACAGTTCTTGTCAAATGAACGAATGAGTTAAAAAAATCCAACACCCACGTATAGCAATTAACCTACTCGTAACTTTCCTTTTCTATAAATTGGATAAGTAGCTGCCATGATTAACTAAACCACATTGAGCCTATATAAACATAAAGGGAAACTGTACTCTCATATAATATCATTTACACTTCAACCAAAGCCTTGTATGCTTTCTCACTCTTTATTTCAGTAGTTTTAGAACAAGCTGACACTCACTCGTTATTTAAGTTAACAAAGTATTTCAGTGTAACCAACAAAACCACGGTCTTTAACTATGAACATCAAAATCAACTAAAAAATGCTACAAGAACATAAATCCATATGCATAAGACAGAAAGACTTTCCTATTACACTAGCCATCACATACAACTATCATTTTTGTCCCATATCAACTTTGCTTTACAGCAATTCACTGCTTCTGAACATAAATCCATATGCATAACCTTTCCATGTGTCTTTCCATTAATGACAACTTATATGTTATTTAACTAAATAAATGGCATGGTCCACTCGCTGAGTGAAAAAAGTCCACTAGGAAAGTATTGCATTCTATTTCTAATAGAAACAAAATGCACATGGTCAATCGAAGCAAACAATTCCAAATGAACTCAAATAAGGCAAGAAGCTCTATGAGAGGTGGGAAACAATTCAGAATCATCATCAATCCAAACAACTTAAGTTGGAGCCACATATTTTCTTCCTCGCCTATTACTACAAATATTGAAGAAAAGAAGCTACCAGTTTAATGTATTATCATTATAAGTTGGGAGAGATAAACAATTTGATATATTTATGTTCATAAGGTTTGGTACTACATGGATTTATTTTAGACAAGTATATATTGCGATTATTTGGTGATCGATGATAGGGGAGAGAAAATTTCAGTTCAGTTTTTGGACTGGACCGAACCGAATCGAAATCCATTTATGAATAATCTTCTAATCATTAACCGAACCAAAATTTACGATTCGGTTCGGTTGGATGTGAACCAAAATATACTGGCCGAGTGAATTAAAGATAAGGATATATTAAAAAAATGATCCACTCGCCGAGTGAATTAAATCCACTCGGCGAGTATTGCATTCTGTTTCTATTAGAAACAAAATGTACATGGTGCACTCGCCGAGTGAATTAAATCCACTTGGCGAGTATTGCATTCTGTTTCTATTAGAAACATAATGTACATGGTGCACTCATCGAGTGAATTAAATCCATTCGGTGAGTATTGAATTCTATTTCTATTAGAAACAGAATGTATACGGTGCACTCGCCGAGTGGACTTTTTAATTAAATTCCACTTGGCGAGTGGAATTAATTAAAATGTCCACTTCATTTTGTTGACTTACACACTGTTTCTAATACAAACAGTGTAACCCAAAAATGAATTTCATGTCAAAACACAAAAATGAATTAACAAATGGACTCCATATGCATATTTAAGCCATTATTCAATTGTTGATAAACTATATTATATAACGCGTTCATTAGCTACCTTGCACTAGATTAAAAGTAAGCTTACCTTGTAAATTCAGAAATCAGTCCCCCCAATCGTATATCTTGCCCAAGCTCTTTATATAATGTTTAACTCTTCACTGAATGAATGACAGCTGGGCATGTTAAATAAGAGCTACTTAATCAAGAAATGTATGGTAAAGCATATATGGTCCTATAAACTGAACAATAAAAACATAAGCTAAACAAAACATCAATATTGGCAAAATGGAGATAAAACTATTAACTGAAAATGCTTAAAAGCCCCAAACTAATGCCTGCCTACAAAGTTTGTCATCTAATCTAAAAAAATGGACTCCATATGCATATTCAAGCCATTATTCAATAAAATTATTTCATTTGTTGATAAACTATTTTATATAACACATATACATTAGCTACCTTGCATTAGATTAAAAGTAAGCTTACCTTGTAAATTTAGAAATTCATCCCCCAATCGTATATCTTGCCCAAGCTTTTTATATAATGTTTAAATCTTCACTGAAAGAAAGATAGTTGGGCATGTTAAATACGAGCTACTTAATCAATTAAGAAATGTATGGTGAAGCATATATAGTCCTATAAAATGAACAACAAAAACATAAGCTAAACAGAACATCCATATCGGTTCAATTTCACTCTTTCATACTCCAACAACAATATAGCACTAACACAAGGATAATCCATATTCAAACATAAAAGATAGCATAAAGAAGATATAACAAAATCTCATTTGGCCATAATCCAATTTGTTGAGCCAACCATATCGGAAAAAAAGAGCGTTGTACTGCCATCAAAACAAAATCCAAAGACATGGATAGATCGTTCAACGAAACCTCCTAGCTTCTCTTTCAGACTCGAGAAGTAACTGGTCCCTTTACATTCCTCGTAATGAACCGATTGGGGTCATAAAAAAACTTGAGTTAACTGACCCCTAGAGCCAGTACGGCCCATCACTTTCATCACTAAAACATGCATAATTTATGAATCAACCGGTGATTAATTAACACACTCAAGACCTAGAAACACCAAACAGTATTCACTTAACACATAAATTGAAAAATAAAGAGCAAATTCATGGTTTCTAAATTATAGAGATGAGAAGGGGGAAATAGGAATCTAGAATTTAAAAAAACACTCACAAGCAAAACCCTAACATATAATAATTGAGCAGCTAATTCAAAATCTTACCAGATATTGATAAGAAATCCTCAAATCTATGCAAAGTTCACATTTGGGAGATGAAATTCAAAGTTAGGGTGAAATAGGGAGATGCGATTCAAGTTTGGGTGAAATCTTCTGAAACCGAGAAGACGAGTGAAAAAGTGGATGAAGAAATTCAAGTGAGACAATGAGATAGGTAAGAAGGTGAGGAGTTGAGGTGATGAAATCGGCAAAGTTCGATCAACGGAGAGGGATAGTGAGAGAGTAATTGATAAAAAACGGAGAGGAATAGCGAGAGAGTAATTGATACGTGGGAATGTCTTTCTCTTTTTTATTGTTTTAATTTTTTAACACTGTATACTGAAATTTGGAAGCTTTAGAGTTCTCGCTCTCCATATTCCTCTGATTTTTGGCAGTTTTTGCCAACATTTTTAATAAGTTACAAAATATGTTATTAGATTTAGGCTTTTCTCAACATTTACAGATAAGTGTTGGCATATGTCAAATTTTTTCTTAAAATCATAACACTTAAGGACCAACAGGTATGCTTAAGATTGAGAATTTCTCTACAATTCTAATGTGAACACTTGCGTATTGGATACTGGTTGTGGTTCTTATATCTGTACTTCTGTGTATGGACTAACAAGTAAGAGATTGGTGAAAGGTGAATTGGACCTATGAGTGGGAAATGGAGCAAAGGTTGCTGCATTAGCCGTAGGATCTTTTGATTAATTTTTGCCTAATGGTTATATAATTACTTTGAACAATTGCTATTATGTTCCAGCCATTAATAAGAATGTTATATATGTATCTTGTTTGATGACCTAATTCATTTATATTGATGAATTTGTAGGATATCCTTATGGACAAGAAATAGCAATGAAGAGGCTATTGAGGGAATCAAGGTAAAGTGCACAAGAACTCAAGAATGAAGTCTTATTATTTGCCAAGCTTCAACAATGGAATTCGGTTCAACAAAGGTTCCTGCTTTGAAGGTGAAAAAAAACTTATTTTCCATGATTTTTTCTCTAACTCGAGTCTTGACGACTACATATGGATGCAATTAGTGCTTTATGGATGTTATAGTACTGTTTATGGATCTTATTAGGATGTTGTAGTTTTTTTTTGTTGAATGATGAAATATCTTAATTAATATTCACTTAAGTTTTATCATGTAAGGATGTTATTCACTTATTGTTGAATGAAGTATATTTTAATTTAACAGGATTGCAATTATATGTGATGGAAGTGTTGTTATATAAACAAATATTCAATAGAAAAGAGTTAGCTATTCAGCAACTTAATATCAAATGTTAAATGAAAAGAGTTACCTAATGTGTTAAAAGAGTTGGTAAAAGGAAAAAATGTGTAGTTTGAATATGTTGTAATTACATAATAAAATGTTGGTAAAACTAAAAAACGTATAAAGATAAAGAGTTGTCAGTTCGAACAAAAGTGTTGGCATATCACTTCGTAGTGTTTTTTCCAGATTTTCGCATCACCAACAAAATGTTGGTATAAGGTAGAGAAACGTTGGTAAAGGGTCCTAAGACGATGTTATTTACTATGTCGTTATAAATGACCAAAAGTGTTGGCATAAGTACCTATGGCCACGGTGCAAATTTTGACGCATTTTTTTGGCAAAAGTGTTGGCTATTCCCCTAAGGTAACATTTTTTTTTACCTTAGGCTATATTTTTTCAGTATTATTACAGCCAATATATGGTGTAGGGTTTCTTCCCAGCGAAGTCGCTATTGTGAGTAGGCAGTCCTTTCGTCGAGCAAGAAAAGGCTTTTTTTGAAAGGGGGTTGAACTGTGCAAGGCACGAATTCACCCGTTTTGTGTCAGCTCTGAAAACATTTTATCTTTGAGGAAGTTTTCACGTAAACTTATATAGGAAAACCATTTTCAATTTGATTTTCTTATAAACGATGATAAAAGGAATAAAATAAAGTTAATACGTCATTTTATAGAAAAGAGTCGCCACTCGGTTTAGCTCCACCAGGAATTGTGGTATACTGATCCTTGATGAGATTTTAATACCTTGAAAAATAAAGATTCTGAGTTCGAATATAATAGTTACTAATTTTATTAAAAAATCGAGAATCATGACTTGAATGATAATTTTGGCATTACGACGGCATATCAAAGCAATAAAATTTAATCAAAATTTTGGCAGAGTAATTGTGCTACTTGGGATTTTCCTAGAGTGCTTGGGTGAATTTTTCCCTTATCTGGGATATCCGTTCTTCACCTGCAAGATCGTTTACACATATCAAAGTATTTTATTAGAAAATAAATAGTAAAGCAGCTCCAGTGGCTCATTACTCAAACATAATATGCAATATGAAGAAAATAACGTATTTGAAAAGTGGGCTTAGAGCCAATTACCCTTAGTCTTGGAGATGTGAGAGCCGACCCCACAATCTTGGAGACTCTATGGTCAAATCTGGAAAAGTTTGACTTTTTGTTAAAATGGATGACTTGTACAGTTCAAATATTGACTTTTACAATGACGGAGACTCTAGGGTCGAATCTAGAAAAGTTTGTCTTTTTGGTCAAATTGTTGACTTTTACAACCAGAATGGTGACTTTTACGGTCACAAGGACTCTAGGATCGAATCTGGAAAAGTTTGACTTTTTGGTCAAATAGTTAACTTTTGCAGCGGAATATTGACTTTTACAGTCACGGAGACTCTAGGGTCGAATATGGAAAAGTTTGACTTTTGGTCAAACGTTTGACTTTTACAACTAGAATAGTGATTGTTTCGGTCACAAGGACTCTAGGGTTGAATCTTGAAAAATTTGACTTTTTTGTCAAACGGTTCACTTTCATAGTCGGAATATTGACTTTTACGGTCAAGAAGACTCTAGGGTCGAATCTGGAAAAGTTTGACTTTTTGGTCAAATGGTTGATTTTTACAGTCAGAATAGTGACTTTTACAGTCATAGAGACTCTAGGGTCAAATCTAGAAAAGTTTGACTTTTTGGTCAAATGATTGACTTTTACAGTCGAAATAGTGACTTTTATAGTAAGAATAGTGATTTTTACGGTCACGGAGACTCTAGGGTCGAAATTGGATTTTTTAAGCTGGATATATGGCTTTTATAGCCGGGATGACTCTATGGTCGGGATACGTGTTTTTGGGTTCCTATTTCTAAGAAAAATGCAATGTCACACAATAAATATCATGGCTGCAAAAAGATGTGGTTAGCTTTTCACACAATCGTGATGTTATGTGCAGGTAAAACCTGCACAAGGAGCAATGCTTTGATCGTGCCTACCGCCCTTATTCTCTATTTGGTTACTTCGCTTTATGTCATCGGGGGAGTAGCAAAGTCTACTCACGTTCTCACAAGGTTTATGGTAAACCTATGCGAAAGTAGCTATATTTCATCTATATGCAATTTTCAATCTCGAGACTGGGTGTAATGTGTACCCTGCGTGAATCAAAGTTTGATGGTCCTAAAATGAACCAAAGTAACTTTTTCCATATATAATATACTTGGGAACTTTGATCCTACGTGAATCAAAGTCCTTTGTACATTACGCAAGGGGTGTGATCGTCTTCGCATCCCCAAGCCCTAAATAAAACTTTGGTGATATTTCACCAAAGGACACCTAAATTGGCTGTCGTGTGGGATTATGCACGTGAAGATGTAATCCTAGAATTTTGCGTAATAGCAATTTCATCACAAATGTCATAATTCTCGGTTTTTGAATAAAAGTTCATTTTGATATCAAAAAAGTTGATTTTTATTAAAACTAGGTTTTTAATAAAAATAAAACTTCTCCACAGCGGTGTCGCCACTATGAGCGGGCGGTCCTTTCGTCGAACGAGAAAAGGCTTTTTTTGAAAGGGAGTTGAACTGTGCGAGGCACGAATTCACCCGTTTTGTGTCGGGTATGAAAACAATTTTCCTTTCAGATAGTTTTCACGTAAACTTATATAGGAAACCATTTTCAATTTGATTTTCTTATAAACGATGATAAAAGGAATTAAATAAAGTTAATACTTCATTTTATAGAAAAGATTTGCCACTTGGTTTAGCTCCACTGGGAATTGTGGTATACTGATCCATGATGGGATTTTTATACCTTGAAAAATAGAGATTCTGAGTTAGGATATAATAGTTACTTATTTTATTTAAAAATCGAGAATTATGACTTGAATGATAATTTTGGCATTACGATGGCTTATCAAAGGAAAAAAATTTAATCAAAATTTCGGCAGAGTAACGGCGCTACTTGGGATTTTCCCATAGTGCTTGGGCTGAGTTTCTCCTTATTTGGGATATCCGTTTCTCACTTGCAAGATCATTTACACATATCAAAGTATTTTATTGGAAAATAAATAGTAAAACAGCTCCACTGGATCTTTACTCAAACATGATATGCAAATTGAAATTTATTTTAGGACAAGAGATTGCAAGGACAAACAAAAGGATTATGTTGTATCAGCGAAAGTATACTTTGGATTTGTTGGCCAAATTCGGTTTTCTAGAGTGTAAATCGGTAACAACTCCAATCATAGTGGATAAGCAAGATCATTCAAAGACAGCTTAACTAGAGGACAACACTCTGTACAGAAGGTTAATTGGCAAGCTTTTATATTTGTCAAATACATGACCTGATATTTATTATGCAGTACAATACTTATCTCAAACCTTGGAAGCACCACATAAATCACATATTACTACCACTTATCAAATTCTACGATATATCCAAGGTAAACCGACACAAGGGATTTTTTAATAAATCAGATAAGGATTACAAGCTTAAAGCCCATTCTACTTGGGTAAATTGTCAATAGAGTAGGAAATCAATAACAAGTTTTTGTGTTTTTCTTGGTGATTCTCTTGTCTCTTGGAAGTCTAAAAAACAAAATACCATCTCTAGAAGTTCATCTGAGGCAGAGTACAGGGCACTGGCATCTACAGCAGGAAAATTGCAATGATTGCTATATTTGTTGAAGGTTTTTAAGATAGAACATAAAGAGGTAGCTTTACTTTTTTGTGATAATACTTCAGCCATTCATTTGCCAAAGAATTCTGTTTTTCATGGGCGTACTAAGCACTTGGATATTGATTGTCATTTCATTCGAGCAAAGGTCCAAGCTAACATCATTCATCTTTTGAGTATTTCATCAGTAAACCAATTCGCTGACATGTTTACCAAGGCATTACACGCAATCTTTTGAACTAAAAATTAATAGATTTTGATTAGTTCCGATTCATGATGTTTATCTTGAGGGGGGATGTTGATATTGTTAGTGCATGTGCCCTAGGCCATTGATTTGGATAGTTATGATATACATTTATTATTGATAAAGAGGTTTCATTATCATTATTGTTAGTTTACATGTTACACAATTTTGATATATGTCCCTGGTTTATTATTGTTATAGAGATAAAATAATTCATAACCGGTATGAGTATTGATTTGATAATCATGAGATGATTATGTGTATAGTGAT
>CAOJBI013889550.1:0-10407 GCA_948277035.1 Euphorbia corollata
TATAAACAAATATTTAAACATTTAAATATTTAAACAATTAAATAAATAACTAAAAATGAAAATATAAATATGAAAATGAAAATGAAAATAATTAATTTGGAGTTACCCTCAACGTACATTTTCTAGAGTCCAGGATGGTCAGAGAGCCGGCTTGGAACCGATCGTGTAGAAATTGGTGTTGAAGATAATTTTTCCGATGCTACGGAAGTGAAAGTTTGAGAAATCGGGACAGAAATTCGAACCCTAAAAGATTACTGGTACTACAGTTAAAATCTTTGTAGAATTGACGATATTAAACTGAAATAGTAACCAAGAAAGCAATTTGACTTTAGAAATCAAAACCTGAGTTTAAAACTTAGTTATAGCAAAAAAAATCGAGTTGAAAACGATTAAAAGTTGATGGAATAACAAAAAAACAATTTTTTAAAAAAAAATTCCGCCCCCCGCATCTGTGAAATGGTGGGCTATTTATAGCCCACCAATTCAGTAACTGGTCGATCGGCCAGTTACTCAAAAGGTAGTAACTGGTCGGTCGGCCAGTTACTTAGTGGAATGACCATGTCATTTCACTAAGTGAGTGTTTGGCGATGCGCTCGCTTACATCACGTTTTTAACGGGTCTTTTTGACTGGTTTTGACCTAACTTTCCGGACTTTGATTTAGCCCAAATAGTACGGCTCCAGACTTGGTCCGAGCCGAAAATTTTCGGTGTTTATGAAAAGTGATTTTTCGAATCGGTGTTTATGAAAAGTGATTTTTCAAAATTTTGATTTCTGTGCACGATTCGGCTCCGTTTAGGCTCTCAAAATTTCTGGATATGAAATAGGTATTGTTTCCTCATTAGGCTTTGACGGACCGTGCTAAAAGTTTGCCCCTCGTGTATATAAATTTCGAAAGTCGATAATTGTGTATACACAAAACAGCCGGGGAAAAGATGCATGTGTGAATGGGTTAACATTTGTTTAAATCCACTTATTTTAGAACAAAATATTTTGCCCCTTCGATTTAAAAAATGTTAATGCAATAAAAACATATTCTATATGAAAATATATTTTTCCAATATGAGAATGCGTTTTTGAAAATTAGTCACGGTCCGTCTATGCGTGATGCAGAGATTGGGTGAAGGATCATACCTGTCCTTAATAGCATTGGTGATGATGACGTTGACTTCGTTGATCAGTTTTCTCGTCTGAGAGTTTGGCACTGTCAGCTGCATTGACTGGTTCTATTCCTGTTTTAGAAATTATAACAATCGTGATGACTAGTTACTCCTACATGAGAGGAAGTACTATCGGATACGGTGACCAATTTTTCTCGACTCGGAGGAAAAATTGTCGAATGCGGTGATCAACTGTTCTCATTTGGAAGAAAAGCCATCGTTTGATCAATCCTTTTCTGTTCAAGATAAAGTACTGTTGGATGTGATAATGAATTTTTCGTAGCTGGAAGAAAAATTATCGGATTTTGATGAACAACTCTTTACATTTCATAGAAAAGTTGTCTGATATGGTGATCAACTATTCTCGATTGGGAGAAAACCTGTCAGACCGGGAATTTTTTATGAATAAATATTAATCCCTTAATAGCATTGGTGATGATGACGCTGACTTCGTTGATCAATTTTCTCGTCTGGGAGTTTGGCACTGTCAGCTGCATTGACTGGTTCTATTCCTGTTTTAGAAATTATAACAATTGTGATGACTAGTTACTCCTACTTGAGAGGAAGTACTATCGGATACGGTGACCAATTTATCTTGACTCGGAGGAAAAATTGTCGAATGCAGTGATCAACTGTTCTCATTTGGGAGAAAAGCCGTTGTTTGATCAATCCTTTTCTGTTCAAGATAAAGTATTGTTGGATGTGATAATAAATTTTTCGTAGCTGGAAGAAAAATTATCGGATTTTGATGATCAACTCTTTACATTTCATAGAAAAGTTGTCTGATATGGTGATCAAATATTCTCGATTGGGAGAAAAGCTGTCAGACCGGGAATTTTTTATGAATAAATATTAATCCCGTTGATAGCGAATTGGTTTTGAATAACTTAAAAATTAATTTTACGTTACGGAATTTTATCTAATCCTCAAAGTATTTTGGATTTGATTTTTGTGAATTTTGGATGATTATTATTTTTCACTCATCATTATATTTGCACGTGATTCAATGCATTTAATATGATGCGGATGGAATTGACCTCGGTGTAATTATTTTAAAACAAAAAACCGAAAAAAAACAAAAAATAAAAGAATAAAAGAAGAGAAAAAAAATGTGGTTGGGTCGGGCTGCTAATGGGCTCGGCCTAGTAACCAGCCGATCAGCTGTTTACTAAGTAAAAGCCGATCAGCTGGTTACTGATTCTGCAATATAAATTGCAGAATTAGTAGCCGCCTCCTCCTACCTTTCCATTCTCCAAAAAATTCGAACTCCAATCAAATCTAGCCGCCTCTAGCTTTAATTTTTGGTTGTTTTCAAGTTCCAATCATGATTTCCTTGCTTTTCTTTCCGTTTCTCCCGATTTTACTCCGATTCGTCGGGATTTCCATGTGGTACAAGCTTGATAATGTCCGATTTCCACTCCGGGTGCTTCGACCGGATGAGGTTGTGGTTGACATTGACGGGGAGCTCGTGACCATCCCCTACATTAGCTCTAAGGACCAATATCAACTCTCGGCGACTCGAACTTTCTACGGACTCCGCGAGACAAATGCGGGACTTCCGCTGGTGTTTCAATGAGACGAACACCTTTCCAGTCGACTTGTAAGTATCCTAACATGTTCTATTTATATAATAGAAGCTATTGGTATGCTTAGGATTGATTGGAATCGAGTTTTGAGCAAAATTGCAATTTTTGGGTTTTTGGATTTTTTGATGAAATTTGATGAAATTGGATGAATTGTTGTATGAAATTGATGTTAGATAATGCTAGGATGTTGTTGGAACAATTGCATGTCAGATTTATGCGTGATTGAAGCCGAATTTTGGATTTTAGGGAGTTAAACACGTCGGCTTGGACAGAATGCAGAATTTTCTGCATTCTGTCCAAGTAACTAGTCGGTCGACCAGTTACTAAGTAACTGGTCGGCCGACCTGTTACTAGGCAGAATGCAGAATTTTCTGCATTCTGCTCCGTTTAGGCCCGGAATGCAATTTTTTTATTTTTTTTATGAACACTTACTGAAAATAAACTTGAATATGTATGATGATGATTTTTTTATGCACGGTATGTTTTTTTTTTTATTTTTTACGTACTCTAAATTTATTTTTAAATGCATGACTTATAGATTACGAAACACCATCCGGGTTGCACTAGATATTCCCATGTCTGGTATAAGGCGTTGTCTGAGCCTGCCTGGACTTTTATTGACGCTACCTGTGTCGAGGATCTGTTGAGGAACATCGAATATAACCAAAATCACGGTTATCCCAAGCTTAGGAACGCCATAATTTCTCTGCTTCTGAGTCGATGGTCCGACACGACCCACACCTTTCAGCTTAATTGTGGGGAGTTCACCATCACTCCAGTGGATTTTTGTGCCATCATGGGGTTTCCTTTTCACGGCGAGATTATTCATTTCAACTGGGCCCTGTCTGTTCTTCCTTGTGATTCTGAGTTGATCACCTGACTCATTGGTTATTCCGGTATTCCTGGAAAATACCTAGTATCTTGCAAGGGTTTGAGGGAGTTTTGGCTTAGCGAGGATAGACCCGCTGTTTTGACTACTCGGCAGGAGATTAGGGCTTTTCTGGCTTATACCCTTTCTCAATACTTTTTCTGTTTGGGCAACTCCGCTATTAACCTGAACCAGTGTTTTAAAAGGCGGCCAAGGCGACCGCCTAGGCGGGGTTTTTCGGAACCCCGCCCTGATTTTATATAATCGGATGGCCTAGGCGCCGCCTATGAAAAAGTGTCGCGAAAACTTAGAAAAGTGTCGCTAAAATCTAAAAAAGTGTAACCAAAACTCAAAAAAGTGTCGCCAAATCCAAAAAAGTGTCGCTAAAATATATTTTTAATTTTTTTATGTAAAAATTATTGTGCTATTTAAATTTATAATCCTAATTCATTAATAAATATTGAAAATTAAAAAATATTAATCCGCCTTGTCCCCGCCTAGGACCCGATTAATCTCCGCCTAGGCCCTTGGAGGCTCTAGCCGCCCGACTAGCGCCTTTTAAAACACTGACCTGAACCTTCTCCCTACTTTGATAAACTTAGAGAACTTCCGCGGGCTTACTTTGGGGAGAGCAGCTTTTGGTCACCTTTACTGGGGTTTGGACTAGTGCACCAGGAAGAGAATTTATGAGTTCAAGGGCGCTTTTGTCGTTCTCGAGGTAAAAATCTCAATCCTTGCTTTCTTTCTCCTTTCTTTTTGTTTCAACTTTCACACTGACATATTTGCTTTGTTTTGCAGATTTGGTTCTTCTCCACCAATATCGCCAGGAAACCGAGACTTGGACGAGCAAGAAATATCCCCTCCTTTCCTAGGTTTTCCCATTTTTACAGAAAATGGGAAGATGAGGGTCGGGACCACATCTTGTACTATATGCGCAGCCTTGGCCATGCTGATGTAAGTTTTGCAACTTTTTTCATTTAGTCAACCTTAAAATTGCCAATTAACTATCTTGACTTCTGATTTAATTTTTACAGATCATTCAATCGCCCTAGGGACCCAAGGGATCTTGGACTGAGGCTATGATCTAGGCTCGACCATTTATTCAGATGCTCCTGTTCATTGAGAGCACCCACTCGGTCGAGTGGTATCTTGGAGAGTGCATTATTGGTTGCGATCTTACTGTTGCTCATCGGCTTATACCTCCAACTGTTCCTTCATGGGTTCTCCGTCCTCACTCTGCCCCTGATCGGGATAACTTATTTAGACTTGGCGTTCCCTAGAGTGCTCGGTGGTCCCGAGGGTGTCTACTTTGAGTTCTGCCAGACTCAGCTGTTGGGATGGCCTCCAATGGACCCTATTCCCATCGATATGCCACCTGAAGAAGGCAACGACGATGGAGATGATGATGATGATGATGATGACACTGGAGGAGGTCATGGTGGCGAGGCTTCATCTTCCAGAGGTCGGGTAAAAATCTTCACTTTCCTCATTTACTTCACTTTTTTTCATGCATTGAAAAATGCTTTATGCCTTATGTAAACTGTAAATTAGCAGGGTGGTAGGAAGAGGGGTAGGACCGGCGCTTCTCGATCGTCTTCTACCTCTAGTGCTCCAGTTGCTCAGGTCTATCGGGGAGATTCGCACCCGATGATGATGTATGACCAGGACCTGCGTCACTACCGCCCGGACTTCGCTGACTTCCCCATGTACCGATGACACATGTTCCAGAGGGCACCACTCATGTAAGCCTTCTTCACATTTTCTGACATATCTTCCAAAATTCGAGCTTAACACCTTGATCTTTATTTGTGCAGGTGACAGTGGCTGATAGTGAGCTAGATGGAAGTTTCATCCTCAACTTCCAGAACATGATGATCGAGAACAACATCCGGATGATGATATGTATTACTTATGTATGCATGTTATAAATGTTATGATTGTCATGTTATGCATGTGTAACTTAGCTAATAAAAATTTGAAAATTTTTCAGGATCGGATTCACAGCCAGAATGCTGATATTCACTATTGTCGGACTGGTGAGGTTCTCGAGAGATTTATTACCCTAGCTCCAGGCGTTCCACCTTCTCCTCACTCTCCGTATTGGCCTCCACCGGATCAGCAGTAGATTTTATGATTATCTATTATTAGGCATAGATCTCATTTCCCTTCTGAACAATTTATTTTCATTTGAACAATTACTTTTCTCGGTTGGATGTGGGCCTAATTTATGGTTAATTCGTAGGGCTCGAACATTGATTGTAGGATGATTTATTTCCTGCTTTTGACTTCTAATTTGCCTTGCTTGCTTTAGATATCCTTGAATAATTCATCTTAAATCATTAATAAACATAGAACTTGGGGTAATCTGCTAATGTTGTAGATTACCCCACGTTCTGCGTATAGCAAAATGCTAATAATCATCAAATCAAACAAATCAATCACCATGGATGCATTCAAATCACAACTCCACAACTACTTGGCCCATTTATCGAAAGCGACTGGAAGCGCCTCGAGCTTTGCGGTCTATGGAACCTGAGAACCTTTTTTGCGTCAACTTACTCCCCAACCTATTAGAAGCTACCATCAGCTTTTGGGACCCGATTGTTCATGTCTTTCGCTTTGGCAATAACGAATTGTGCCCAATACTAGAGGAGTTCAGTGCTATTTTGAACATTCTAGGCAATCGGAACCCTGCCATCCCTGGTTTCAATGTTCAGTATTCTGGAAGACTACTGCACTACTTCAAACTTTCTCCAAATCACAGGCGTCATCTTATTTCCCTGAATCCTGAAGATCCAGGCCTGTCACTAACTGCTGCTTTGAGAATCTGCTCCTGCTTATCACCTTCCGATGAAAGCTGGGTGCCTTTAATGTGCCTATTACTGATTAGCAGCTACCTTTGCGAGACAAGTAGCATCATTTGCAGCTTCAACCTTGTTCCCATCATTGAATAAATGATTGCGAGCGCATCCCCTATCTCAATAATACTTACGGAAACACTGATTCATCTAGATTTAGTTCACAACTCTTCACAAATTTCTATTCAAGGAAGCAAGCTTATGCTACAGGTAACAAACCATCCAACCCTTTCTACTTCGAAGATCGCACTGTTCCTTACTAATTTTTTTTTTGCAGCTCTGGTTAATTGAAAAACTTAACCTTCTTACAACTCCAAGAAATAAACTGCCATCCAACTATAATCCATCTGATTATTGGCAAAGATAGATAACAAACAAGGATTCTGACATGGCTACCTGGTTCTTCATTCTTCAGAAAATTTCAGCTGACACCATCCGATGGACATGCCCCTGGTGGAAAATTGATTATGTCACCACTTGCATCTAGTTCAATGGAGTAATCCTGCTTGGCTTGAACAAGATTACTTTTTATTCACCCAGCCGCCTATGTAGACAATATGGCCGACCACAATCTATCCCAAAGATGTTCTGCAATTTTACTGAATCCGAACTGACTCATCTTTGGTGTAAGAATTTTGCCAAGAAATGGGCTTTGCGAACAATGATTGAATTTCATTCTAACGCTTCTTCTGACATCTCGGTTGATGCGACTTATCTGTACTGGATTTCTTCGATGAAAATACTTGCCACAGAAACAGAAAGGCGCGAGATGACAATTAGCCTTTTGGCATCAACCAGCGAACCCGGCAAGTGATGTATCAAACTATGATTATGCAAAATCCTATGTGTACTAAATTCTAGCCTTACTTTGTATTACAGAAAATAAAAAGGCTATAAATAAAATATGCTTTTGAGTGTGTTTTTCTTTATAACAATGTCATGTATCCATTTAATGCACACATTTAACACTTTTAACATACAAACACCTTCAATGCATTAAGAAATATATTGAAACATAAAAGATAATAATATTTAATTCCAATAAATATCCACTGTGGTCTAAGGCTCTAAACATATTTTACCAAAGGCCTTATTTGCTCTCTTCTTAATTTTTGCCTAAAAGTCCTCACCAGCCGTTAGCAGATTTTTGTTTTTTAGTATCGTTTTAGCTTGTCCCTATTGACAGGATTAACGAACTCATTTCTGTCCAAATCCATGATCTTCGTAGCTCCTTTACTAAGAATCTTCTTGATCATGTAGGGTCCATCCCAGTTCGGCTAAAATTTTCCTCTGACATCAGTATGCAATTTCCTTGATTGTTTCAGCACCAAATCTCCCGCTTTCAACGGCTGAGTCATCCATTTTACTTTGCAATTATAAGCCCATCCTATTCACTATTGATACATCTAAAGACGATCTAAGGCTGCTAACCGTTTCTCATCAATCATATTCAACTCATCATACTTAGCCCTAGCCCATTCATCCTTCAACAATCTTGACTCAAGAGCTACTCTTAAAGAGTTAATCTTAATTTTAACCGGTCGCACTGCTTACGTTCCAAAGACCAATGAGAAAGGTGTTTGTCCTGTTGGTGTCTGAACACTGGTCCGATAACCCCATAGTGCGTATGGTAAATGATCAGCCCAATCTCTATACATGCTAAACATTTTTGACAATATCTTCTTAATTGACTTGTTATATACTTCAACCGCACCATTGGCTTGTGGTCTATAAGGTGATGAGCGATGGTGCTCAATGTTGTATGTTTCCATCAACTTTGTGGTTTCTCCCTGAAATTAGACACCGTTGTCTGTCACCATGTGATGTGGTACTCCAAGCCGAGCAAAGATATGCTTCTTAATGAATTGTGCCATCCTCTTTGCAGTAACTCCAGTGTAAGATTCTGCCTCTATCCATTTCGAGAAGTAATCAATTGCTACTACAATATAACGATACCCGTTGGTGGAGGATGGCCTTATTTCCTCGATGATGTCAATCCCCCATGCCGAAAATGGCCAAGGCGTAGTCAAAGCCTATAAGTCCATCAGAGGAAGATGGTTGATACTTCCGTAAATCTGGCATTCATGACAAAGCTTTACTTCTTCTACACAATCACTTAGCAAAGTTAACCAAAAATATCCCAAACTTTGAATTTTCTTAGCTAACATTACACCATTCATGTGTGGACCGCATGAACCAGCGTGTATTTCCCGCATCAACTTTCTAGCTTCCGTTTGCGAAAGACAACGCAGCAATAACCCATATGAAGATCTTTTAAACAACTGATCATAGACCATTCTAAACTGAACCGCCAATCTTCTGAGCGATGTTCTATCGGAATCTGTAGCTTCTTGCGGATAAGTCTCATATTTCAAATACTAAACAATGTCTGAATACCATGGCTACTCCACCTCATTACTGATCTAGGCTATTGAAAAGTAGTACGGCACCTTAGTCATCTCAATAATTAATGGCTTAATCGGCTATTTTTGAGGTCTTTCCCACATCGATGCTAGAGTTGCAAGAGAATTTGCCATCTGATTTTCTTCCCTTGGCATGTGACAGAATTCACACTTGCTAAACAGCATGGCTTTTACCCATATGGCTTCCAAGTACGACCTGAGTGATTCTTCCTTCAACTCCCATTCACCCGTAACTTGCTTAATGACTAAAGCTGAATCTCCAATAATCTTAATCGTATCAACTTTCATAATGATCAATGAAGACATTCCAAACAAACAAGCTTCATATTCAGCTCCGTTGTTGGTTGTTGGAAATTCTGATCTTTTAGATAGTGGAATGATTTCACCCTCTCGAGTGATGATAATTACTCAAAGACCAGCTCCTTTCTTGTTTACAGCACCATCAAAGAACATTGTCCATTTACCATATTCCTTAGTTAACGTGGCTAACTGTTCATCAGGGAAATCCAAGTTCTCAACATAGTTCGAATCGATTCGTTGGTTTGCCAGGAACTCAGCTACTGCTCGCCCTTTGATGACCTTCATGGTGATGTATTCGATATCAAATTCTGCCTACAATAACAGCCACCTAGACAACTTTCCAGCAAGTGTTGGTGTCTGGCAAAGATACTTCATTGGATCTACTTTTACCACAGCTTGTATCCGGCAAGACTGGAAATAATGGCGTAACTTCTTTGTCAACCATACCATGGCAGCACAAGTCTTCTCCACGATTGTGTAGCGCGATTCATAATCCATCAGTTTCTTACTTAGATAATAAATCGGATACTCCTTTTTGTCTTCTTGTTCTTGAACCAACATAGCCCCTATTGACCTTTCCTCAATTGCCAAGTACAACATCAACGACTTTCCCAAAGTAGGCGGTCTCAGCACCGGAGGGTTTACCAAATATGCCTTTATCTTATCGAAGGATATCTGGCACTGATCATTCCAAATAACGGGCTGTTGTTTCTTTAGCAATTTGAAAATAGGTTCACAGATCATTGTATATCAAGCTATAAACCTACTAACATATTGCAAATAACCAAGAAAGCTTCGAACCTCCTTTTCCATCTTTAGCATAGGCATGCTCCGAATAGCTTCAATCTTATCTGGATCCATCTCAATTCCTCTTTGACTAACAATATGCCTGTGAGCGGGCGGGACCTCCGTCGTCCGGAAGGTCCTGGTTCATCGTTTGTTGAACAGGGTCGAGCTGCGTGGGGCGCGAATTCGCCCGGGTCTGCTTTTGAGGTGAATGAGTCTTACGATCTCTGGGGGACGGTTTTTATTAAAGAGAAAACCATTTTCAATTCGATTTCCTTTTTAAAGATAATAGTAAGTAGCAAAACAAAGTTAATACCCTATTTTGCTAAAAGAAAAGAGTCGCCACCCGGTTCAGCTCCACCGGGAATTGTGGTATACTGATCCGTGATGGGATTTTTATACCTGAAGAATGAGATTCTGGATTCGGA
>CAOJBI013890823.1:0-11991 GCA_948277035.1 Euphorbia corollata
AAAAGAATCTCATAACTTCCTTAACTTTAAAAAAAGTGAATCACTCGACTCCTTTTGACAAAGTATATCACTCAACTTCTTCTTCTTCCTTTGGATTTCTGTACATTTTTTCAAAGTTTATTGGCCAAATTTTTTATTCTACCAAACAGATGAGATTGTCAAAAGGAGTTAAGTGATCCACTTTTTTAAAGTTGAGGGAGTTGTGAGGTTCTTTTTAAAATATGGGGAAGTTGTGGGGTTTTTTTTTTCAAAGATGAGGGAGCTATGGGAACTTTTGCAAAGGTCAGAGGGGTAGTAGGCTTTTTGACCATAGGTAAGAGAGCAAACTATGCATTTAGCCAAACAATTAACTATCCATTCTATAGAATGGATAGCCAGCTTATGTATATGTCAATCTCATTCGTAACTTATCAAATTTAATATTCTTTTAAGATTTTATTTATTGTTTTTTGATTTTGTATAATGCAGTTCTATATACATATTGTTTGTTTCTAAAGTTAGCGCCACATCATCAATCCACGTACCGCATCCATGTCATCATGGAATGCACTACGTCATCATGGAATGCATTAGATGTTTTTAGGTATATTAAAATTGAAAGCTCTGTAGAAGGTTTTAGATTCGAGGCAGAACTAGAGATGCTCCAAATTGTCTATGTTTAGAAAAATAATTTTTAATTGACTATGTTTAATTAATCTCCTTCTATTTTTTATCTTTTTTTTATAAATGAATTTTTTTCTTTAATTGATTTTTCATTACGGTTCTAACTTTCCTAAACAACTCTCAATTTCACCGTTTACAAGAGAAAAGATTTGATCTTATCTGCTACCCTCTGCCTTCCCTTCCCTCTCTGAGCTCGATTCAAAGTTCTAATCAGATTTCCATTCTCCATTTCTTATTCTTCCATGATCAAATCAAGAAAACGACATGTAAAAAAAGAAAATACGGTATACTTTTACATTAAAATTGTATATGTAAGTATATTTTTCATTTCAAAATAAACTTCAAGTTTATCAGACAGGTGAATTTTTAAATATATGAATTGATATTACTATACTTTCACATTAAAATCATATATTTTAAAATTCTTTTCATTTCAAAATGCAAGTTGATCAGATTGAATTGATATTGGTATACTTTCACATTAAAACCGTATACTTATGTATGCTTTTTTTTAGTTTACTTCAAGAATTCTAAATACACGATAGATGAGCTATTTAAAATATGATATACTTTCAAATTTAAGTTGTATATTTAAGTATATCATTGCAAAAGGAACTTCAAGTTTTCAGACAGATGAATTGTTTAAATATGTGTGTTGATATTGGTATACTTTCACATTAAAATTGTATATTTAAATATAATTTTCATTTCAAGAATGCTATTTCAAGTTGATAAGATGTATGAAGTGTTTAAATAGATTAATTTATATTGATATACTTTCACGTTAAAATCGTATATTTACGTATGTTTTTTATTTGGTTTATTTATATACTTTTTATTTGGTTTATTTCCACCTTTCATATGGAAATTCTAAATATATGATATTGAATTATTTAAAATAGGCTTAATGCTCAATTTAGTTCTTAAACTTGTCCCTAAAATCTCCGCAGCTACCTGAACTTTCAAAACGTCATTTAAGTACCTATACTTTGAAAAAGTGTGCCACTCAAATACTTCAGGTTGACGTGGCAATAACATGGCACCCTTTGACCAGAAATTCAAAGGATGCCACATCAAGTGAGGTAGTTGAGCTGTGCACTTTTTCAAAGTACAGGTACTTGCCATGACGTTTTGAAAGTTCAAATATTTACGGGGATTTTTGGGACAAGTTTAAGCAGAAAACCTCTTGAAACCGATTGGCGTGATTTTTTGCAGATTTGAAGGAAATTGAGATTTGAAAATTGGGGGATCGTGAGTGAGATTAGAAAGAACGTGGAGGGTGAGATAGGGGAAGAGATTTGAAGAAGAGTAGAGGAAGTAATAACAATTGATTTAGAGAAGTAGCGTTACCTTCAAACTTTGTAGAAAACCTCTTGAAACCGATTAGTGTGATTTGCAGATTTGAAGGAAATCGTGAGTGAGAGGTTAGATTGAACGTGGAGTGTGAGGGTGGGAGATAGTTTTTCAAGGAACGTATGATTTGTAAAGAGAAAACCTAAAAAGGGCAAATTAGTTAGGGTTCAAAAATTTGGTTGAAACTATTTATTATTTTCAGCCCATTATTATAACTTTCCCTTTAAAATATGGTATACTTTCACATTAAAATGTCTTATTCAAGTATAAGTTTCACTTTGAGATGAACTTCAAATTTATAAAATAAATGAATTGTTTAAATATACGTGTTTGAATCAGTTGGAGAAGAAGTATGGAAAACGATTTGAACTGTAATTGTGGATATTTTTTACAGAAAGGAACGAAAGAGAATTAGTGATTGTATTAGATTAGGAGTTTAATTTCTTGATAGAGAAAAAGAAAAACAGTCTAGGAATTTAAATTCCTATTTAACTGGGATTTGATTTGATTTTTTTTTTTTTTGAGTGGGTATTAATTAGTTCAAAGTGATAGTGAATTAAATGTTAATTTGTGAATTTGAAAGTTAAAAAGGGTAATATCCTAAATATCATTGTAGATCGTATTCTTATAGAGGCTAATTACAAAAATTAGCCGTATTATTTTAACTAGTTAGGGTAAATTTAAAAAACATGTCTTGTGGTTTGACCGTTTTACAAAAAAGTTCTTGTGAAATTTTTTTAAGGGGTGCTTGTGATTTCAAAAGTTGGTAAAAAGAGGACAATTTAAAAATAATAGTGTTATATAGGTATTTCAATTAATTCAACAATCTTATAATTTAACCATGTTATATAATATTTATATATCAAATTTTGAGATTTTTTCAAAAAAAAAAATTTCATTTTATTATGATTTTTTTGAAAGATATTGCCATAATTAAATTAAAAAAAAATATTTGTAATTCTTTGAAAATTGTAAATATATTATTAAATTATATTATATTTTTATTAATTAATCTGTAAAATTTTAGTTTAAAATGGATAAAATTATTATTTTTTATGACGTAATTAAAAATTAAAAATCTTTTTTTTACTAACTTTGAAACCCACAAATGCCATTTATAAAAAAAAAAAAATTCTACAGTAGGTTTTAAGTTGGCGCTGGTTAACTCACCAACTCCTAATTGTTTGGTGCATGTTTAACGGAGTCATGTTATAAGTGGTCATTCTGACGGAGTAACGATTTAAGCCAAGTACCGGACTATATATAACCCCTTCTCTTTCTTGGCCTTCAACCTGCAATTCTTTGTTTCCTTGATTTTTGAGAGCAAAATGGCGGCCCACTTAATGATTCAGTTTATTTCAATTTCTTCAATGGCCATGGCAGCACATGCGAGAGTTCAGCTGAGCAAATGTTTCTGTTAGATTTTACAATTTCACACTCATTCACTTCATTACCCAGTATAAACTTGTTTCTATTCTGCCTATACCAGTTACCAAACAACCATTTACCTTTTACCCATTAACCAATCAAAGCCTTGAATCTCACTTCACATGGATTGCCAACTCAGCATAACAAACTCCTAACATATTTGAACTGTATGAAGCTTCTACTGGAATCTTTGGCTGCTTGTTAATTTCCTTTTAACAACCATTTACCTTTTACCCATTAACCAATCAAAGCCTTGAATCTCACTTCACATGGATTGCCAACTCAGCCTAACAAACTCCTAATATATTTGAACTGTATGAAGCTTCTACTGGAATCTTTGGCTGCTTGTTAATTTCCTTTTAGTCTGCAGTATATAAACAATTACATTGTACCAATTAATTCAAGTGTGAGAATTCAGTAAATACATAATTCAATTTCTTTAAGTTTCACAGTTTTCGAATCTCAAAACTCTGCCGTCACACTTTCAGAGGTATTTTTCCTTGATTTTCATCTTCCAATTCATTTGTTCTATAAAATGAACAAATCCAATACTACCATTTCATGTGAATAACTAGTTAATATTGGTTTTTGTTTGTTTTAAGGCAAAGGATTGTATCAATCACATCCATCCTGCAACATTAAAAGACAATGGACCCTGTGGATCTTCTCCGGCTCCTCCTGGTGAACTGCATACTTTTTTTTTGGGATGAAATTGATCAGGGAAATGTTTCCTAAAAAAATTAGGAAAATGAGATTTGAATTCTCATTCAGATGATTTGTACATTATACTATGTTATGTCAAACTAGAGACGATAACAATTAAGTCAAAGAATCAATTGTACGAAAATATACAGTTCAAAAAGTACTTTGAATATATTATCGGAGTTAAAACATTGTACGAAAATACAATAATGCAAACATACTAAACTTGTTAATTAAGTATTGAACGAATAAAATTAAAAACGCGGAATCAACATGGACCTTCAAATTATTCACAATATTACAACTCATATTGTTAAATGAATATTGACCGATTAAAACTGGGGATATACATGAAATTGAAAAGTCATATGCATTGATCCGATGTCATCTCATTTTATATTTTTAAGAGTTTTATTTAATTCTTAAACTTGGAAAAAATTTACAGGTTTATTTTATTAACATTTTTTATTAACTTCTGGTTGGAGAGATAAAAATCAGAAAAATAATATCTTGGAATTAGTCAAACTATCCATAATATGATACATGATGTTGAATGTGAAAACTAATGTAGTTTTACCAAATCAAGGAAGTTAATTAAAATTTATATGAAAATTTAATCTCTTACATTTCTCTTTGCATAAAAAATATTACGCGACATAACATTCAATATTATGAATGGATTCATTTACATATGAATAGCATTATCATATATATTTTATATTTATATATTAATGTACATATATAGATGCCAAGATGAAAAAAATTCTGAGCCAATATTTACAATCTACAAAGTTGGTGACAAACATCTTATATTTACAAGTCCGAGTGAAATGGTATGTCTTGACGACATGCATTGGACTAGCGACGAGAAGCAGTGAGATTAATTTTAATTGCTGTAATAGGATAAGTTGGTGTCAGAAGAATCACTAGTTTGTACATATACCAAATTGTTAATTTTGTGGACGCAGATCGAAAATCAAGGTTTTACCGCACCACCTCTCGATTCAAGTGCCAACCAACAATCTTTTCCCAAAGCAATTGTTGTGATGATAGTGCTAGTATTGGTATCAAGTGCAACCACTTTTTTAATCAGAAAATTTTGCAATTGCCTGAGAAAGCCCACCGATGAGGAAAATGAGTCTACCCATATTGCGATTGGACGTGTCAATGAGAGAAATGAGGCAATATCCATTGGAATAAGAAGCGGTGGCCCAGATAGGCCCACGTATGAACCCAGGCCCATCGGAGAAGTTGCCTTGACCAATGAGCTCACCATCATCAAATGCAACAATACTTTCTCACTTTGCGCATTACCAAATTAAAGTATTAAATTCTCTCGTTTGGCACTGAATTAAATAATGTTGTGTGTAAAATTATACAATGTATTTCACCGGTTTCTAAATTATGGTGTGTAAGTTAGAAAATAAATATAGTGTGTTGATTTGTTTGTAATATATTGGAATGTTCTTAGTTTTCACCTCAAAATATTAACCGGTGCGGTGGCCCACATACAAAGTAGCGCCCCCTTAAAATGGATTGATGTGACTCTTTCAAATAATATCGTAAGATAAGGGTTAATCATGGTTAACCTTAATCAGGGGCGGAGCCCGGAGAGGGGATGCATAAACAGATAGTCAGTACATGAACAAATTTCGATTCTGCCCCCCTAGAAACTTATTGCCATCGACAACCTATGGGAGTAGCACCAAGTTTAAGGCTTTTTCAACTTCTGAAACCTGAACTGAACTGAACTAAACTTAACTGAACTGAACTTAACTGAACTGAACTTAACTGAACTTAACTTAACTGAACTGAACTTAACTGAACTTAACTTAACTGAACTTAACTTAACTTATTTTAGTGTAAATTTATAACTACACATAGCTGAAATTAACTGAACTTAACTTAACTGAACTGAACTGACTTAACTGAACTTAACTTAACTGAACTTAATTGAATTGTAGTCCAAAAGAACAGGACCTTATTCTGGCTGCGGATAATTCATCATTTGCCACGTAGACTGCTGCTTTGAGCGGCATAAAAAAAGTATGAAATCTAGTTTCAAGGTTTGTGATTTTTCCTTAATTTAAAATTATGTCCCATTTTTCATTTTAAACTGAAATTCTTTAGCTTAAGCAATACATCTCGAATCTAATTTTTGAAATTGTTTCAAATAAAAGATGATTATAAATTTTAGAAAATCATGTGACTGATGTCTTAGTTTAATGATTATAACTGAACTTGCAATTTTTAGAGGTTCCAGTTTCTAGTCACATTTAGAATGTGATAGAGTTTTTCTTTCTATTTAATTTAAGTGCAATGCGCAAAATTTTGTAAAAAATTTTAAAAAATCATAACAAAATAATAAAAAATATTCAAAACTTGCTCAAATTTTGATGTGTAATTTATAAATAATATAGTTCAATAATGAGAATGTTGTATAGCAAACATATCATATGCAACATCATTATTCTTAAGAAAAAAATATCTTTTATCGTTTTTTACTAACTTTTTGAACCAAAAACCTCGTTTTGAAAAAAATTTCACGGACTATTTTTTGAAAACTATGAAATCACATATTAAATTTTTTAATTAGGTAAACTTATAATTCTAAAATAAAAGAATTAAATTACAGGAACTTGAATTGTAACATTATTATAATAAAAAACCTAGGCCTCTTCCTCTTTCCGAAAGAAGAAGGAAAGCTGTGTTAGGAGCCAATTCATCGTCACCCTTTAAGTTAGTAACAAATGTTGAACGCTGCCCTAACTTACAAAAGTTTCACTTACCCCCTCAACTTAACAAAAGTGAATCACTTAACCCGCTCAATATCACTTCACCAGTCACATTATAGAAAGTGCACACGTGTCATTGTTTTTGTTTGTGCGTGAACAAAATAAAAGAGCTTATTCATGAATGAATTCACAACTTGTTAATTAACAAATAAATGAATTGTTCGTGAAAAGCTCGTTCACAAACGAATTGCTAAATAAACTAGCTTGAATAAAATTTGAAGTTCGAACTCGATAAAATGTCAAATAAATGAACGTAAATAAGGCCAAACTTATCTTAGCTCATTCATTCACAGCCTTGTTCGAAATAGAGTACCATGTATGCCGGAAACTTCATTTTCAATGGAAATAGTTGGATCGCGGAATTCTCGTGTATAACCAAAATTTGCCAAAATCCCTGTTTAGGTGTGGTTGGATTTATCCGACCAATGAAAATGGCATAAAGCCAACGCAAGATTTCTTTTTGAAAAAGAAGGTCAATTGTAGTTAGGAGGAGAGCAAAAAAATACGAAAACGATATTGGAAAAAAAAATACCGCACTGTTCATTTATGGAACTAATTCTGAAAATGGAAATTAAAATTATAATTAGAATTAAAAAAGAAGGCCATAAACTCATAATGACAACTTCAAAAATGTACAGTAGTCAAACATTTTTCTTCTATTGGGCAGTGAAACATATGCATGCTTCCAAAATTTAGTATTCCTTGCAAATGATAAAAACATATACAATATTGTTTTTTATTTCTTTTCTACCAAAAAAAAAACATACAATAAGCGGTATGCGTTCAAAAAGGCAATCATTTCTGAAAATGAAATAATACATATGGTATAAATATATATAAAAAAATGGTAGCATTGAAGGTCCTTTTCAAAAAGTTAAAGCTTCCAAAAGAAAAAAGATATCCTCCCGAAGAACATTTTAAGCATAGACAAAACGCATGTTTCCATCAAAAAAATATTCTCTATTCGTCTATTTGGTATCTCGTACGTGAATTTTGTTGTTTATATTATGCAAAGCAATCCAGTACTTTTTTATCTATTATATTACAATAGATTATCCAATCGTTTCGTAACACATGCACATTTCTTTTCAAATATTGATAAAAGATAGCTAATTGTATATGGTCAAATAGAAAAGCATTCCAAAGACAAATGATATATAGTCACGAGTTGTCTGACTTTTTTTCTTTTATCATTCTTTTAAGCTGAATGCATAAATTAGTTGTCCTCTATATTTGACCATCATCACCGATTTCACTCTAAAAAATTCACAATGTTCCATTTTCATCCTAACTTTGGTAAGAATAATTATTTTGATCCTCAAAATTGTCTAAACTGTTTTATTAGTCCTCAAATTAGGATAAACCAAATCACATAACAACTTTCATTTTACCTATCACATAACAAATCAAAAATTGTGACATCAGCAGTTATGGCGGGGCGGATCTTGATGAGGGCATTGGATGAAACAAAGAAGGACTCCTGCTATTGAAAATTTCTTTATGTAAAATTGAAATAAATTTTAATAAATATTAAATAAAAAGTAGCATTTATTTTTTTTATTTTAAGTTAATGATTTAACTTATTTGAATAAATTAAATTTCTTCTTGTATACATATAGATATATAAAAATAATTTGGTTCATTTTTAATCATGGGTTCTAGTCCTTTGCATTCTTTGATCTACGTCCAGAACCGATCTTGATTGATGCGCAAATTAATTCACTTTCATCAATTTTATATTGTAAAATTAAAGCTTTTGTAAGTTTAAGGATGACATTTAACATCTAAAACAAACTGATGCATTCTAAAATGGGTAAACTTCGAAAAATGGATCTGTGGTTTTGATCCTTTTCAAAACGGATCTTGTATTGGATTTTAAGTGTCCCAAATTACCCCTTGTCACGTTTGGGACACTTAAAATTCAATACAAGATCCGTTTTGAAAATGACCCAAACCACATGTCCCTTTTTTGAAGTTTACCCTTCTAAAATTCAATGAATGATTATTGTAATTGATTAATAATTCTACGTGATAAATTAACTTGGCGTTTTTTAATAAAAAAGATTAACTATAATAAAATGTACAAGTGGTTAATTGGGAATAGAGATGACAAGCTTCTTGAGATGGGCAGCTTGGATTATGCTTACTTAGGATCTTGTAGTTATTGTGAAAACAAGGGTAAAATGCTAAACTAAGTATTGTACTCTCTCCATTTCTTAATATATTTTTTAAGGGTAAATTTTTTAGAAATATATGTCTGTTTCAGATTACAATCTTTTTTTTATCAATCATTTTGCCTCTTTATCAGCATTTACTCATTTATTATAAATAATAAAAGAGAATGAATAGTTGATTCATGTATTAACATAAGAATACTTTTTAAGGATGAACGAATGTTTTTACTGCCTTATTTAATGTGATCTTGTTATTATAAAACTTGTCAACATATATTAAAAATGAGAGGAAGTAATAAAAAAAATTCCAAATTAATACAATTATTGGGTGGATTTATATTATTTTCATGCAAATAAAATGGACTTAAGTAAAAGCACTTGAAAATTAGGCTATCTCCAACCCATTCTTCTTTTTTTTTTACTCTAAATTAAAATTGAAGTATCTCATGTCTTATTTTATAAATAGAGTATATATAAATTGAAATATAGTTAAAGATAACCCTACGGCAAAAACTTTAAATTATAAAGTAGCATGGGAGATGCTCTTCGTATTTTATACCATTTTCCTCTGTTTTAAAAGGCGGTCAAAGCAGTTGCCTGGAACTCCATCCCGATTTTATATAATCGGGTGATTCTAGATGGTTAGGGTAAAAAGTGTTGTCGTCAAAGCTGAGAAAAGGGTAGCCAAAACCTAAAAGGTGTCGCCAAAACCCAGAAAAAGTGTTGCTACATGAATTTTTAGATTTTATTTTATAAAAATTTACATGCTAGTTAAATTTATTATTTTAATTCATCGATGAATATTAAAAATTAAAAAATATTAATTCATCTTTATTTCAGCCTACATCCCCGATAGGCTCTAGCCGCCCTCTTAAAACACTTATTTATAAGATATGTATTTAAGAAAACCTCACAAAGTAAATGAACAAATAGAATAATTGGAGAGAGGAGTTGTGTAGTCTACTTCACAAACTGAACTTCTATGCCTATACAGTTTGTTCTGCCATTTTTCTGACTAAAATCAAACTTGTTTATTTCTTTGCTTCGGAAACAGTATGACATAATGAATGATGAGGTTTGGGTTCTATCAATGTCCACAAAAGATCGTATTTTGAGCAGAATCCCACTTCAACCTACTGCTTCTTTTCCCTTTTCTTACCCTATTTTTCTTTCTTCACTCTTTAATAATATGTGTCCCATTTTGCTTTCACCCATTATCATGTTATTTGACATAGAAAAATATTTTTTTTTTATGATCTGCCAATGTACTACAAAATGGGGGCCTATAGACTGTTGCAAGTTAATAGATATTTACTGTTATTAACTTTGCTTAAATGTTGAAAAAATATTATGCGAAGCCAGTTAAAATATTTATAAAAGTTTGTGAGGATGAGTGCAGAGGACGGCGAGGGATCTGGTCGGGTGATGCACCAATCTCATCTCAACATCTAAAAGTAAAAAAAAAAAAATTCATATAGTCTTGGACCAGTGAAACTTTGTAGCTGAAGACGAGGAAGAAAAGACGGTATAAGTGTTAAAGTGATGCATTCCATTTGACACTCTGTCCGAGTGTTTGTTTGCCTATGATAAAATAATGACTTAATATATAAGGAGGTACATGAACTTGTCCCTAAAAACTCACTGTTTCCCTGAACTTTCAAAGTGACCCCGTAACTACCTCAACTTTGACAAAGTGACCCCGTAGCTACCTCAACTTTGAAAAAGTGCACCACTTGGCTCTCTGAAAGCCACATATCAGCTTCTGATTGAAATGAGAAAATTTAGAAAAATAACATCTTTGAAAAGTCAAACCAACGAGAAATGGACACGTGACATTCAGGTAGTAAAATGGCGCACTTTTTGAAAGTTGAGGTAGCTACGGGGTCACTTTAAAAGTTCAGGAGGCAGCGGGTTTTTAGGACAAGTTCAGGTACCTCTCGATGCATTAAGCCTAAAATAATTGTATAAGCACCCATATGATTTACACTGGGGCAGTAGGAATGGACTTCGTATGTATAAAGGAAAGAAATTTTTTGTTGGAAAAATCCGGATAGATTTAAAATCGTGACGAACATTTTCAGATTTTAATTTAATTGGTCATACTATCAAATATAATCGGATAAAATCAGAGAATCAAATACTTAAAATCGAAAAATTTTATAAAAATTGTGAACCTACGTGTTTTTATAAACATTTGCATCCAAAAGACTTGAATTTTCATGATAAAACTATATGCATTATTTTCAAAACGTCATCCTAAAGATGTATTTTTCCATTAGTAACATTATTTGAAATAAAAAATGTCCAAGCTAAAAAATTGCTCGACCCCAGCCTGGGCTCTGCCGTCCCCTGATCCCGTCACCGGGGACGCTGCCCTTAGACTCCGACATCCAAATATTATAATATAACCCGAACAAACATGAATGTCGTACTCTTCCAATTTGTTCGATAAAATATTACGATCAAATTGATAAACTAGTCGATTCGATTATTCTGAAATACTAAGATATCGCATATTTGAAAGAATGAGTTTTTTAATGTAGAAAATATTTTCATTCTAACATGTATGTAATCAAATTCCTTTTATATGAAAACCATGAATTGTCATTCCCTTGTAAAAGAATATAAACAAAGGGTAATCAATAATTTGTAAAATATCTCCCAACCATTACTAGTACTGATTTAAAGATTTTTAATAATGAAAAAGAGCATTTAGACAGATATTATATTCTCTAGTAATATTTTGTTCTTCATGCGAAAAAAGTTGTCGAGATTTAAATGGAGTTTAGATGTAACAACTTGATAATGAAAAAGCATAATAAAAAGTAAAAACTGTATAAAACTTTGACAAAAGAATACTAAAATTACTGGTTGAT
>CAOJBI013911036.1:0-11845 GCA_948277035.1 Euphorbia corollata
GATAGCCTTCGTTCGAAAATAAGAAGAAAATTGAGTAGAAGTATAAGAGTGGATCTGGTAGTTTGCTGATTGAGAGTAGATAGTGATGAATGATGTTAAACTCGTAACTATGTACACTCTTTGCTATGGAGATTAGAGAAACAAGAGAGAAAGAGGAAAGGATATCGTAGAGATCCCTAAGCAAGAGAGAAAGGGGAAATTGCCAAGTTAGGAAGTAGGAGAAACCTAGGTTTAATTTTTAATTTTTAATTTTTTATTAATCTTGACGTTAAATGAGAAGGCAATTAAGAAGCGGGAAAAGATGCCGCCTCTTTTTTACTGTTTATCACCATATTCGGTAACTATTTATTGATACATTCGGTAACTGCTTTCAAAACAGTTGTTGATAATTAATTTTTTTTATCTACGGTAACACTTTGTAATCGATTTCATAAAAAGTTGCTGTAAGTCAGTTTTTTTCATAACATCAGCAACTCTTTTAAAGCAAGTGGTTGCCCTTGGCCATCTATGGCGTAGTGGGTATTTCATGAATATCATATTCTAAAGGGGGTATTTTTCACAATTTCTCTTAATAGAACTTGGCTTTGTTTCTAATAAAACTGTGGGCCAAGTCATCTTTTCTGTCGTTTAATTGGCCTATTTATTGCATTTCTTATTTGTAAAGTTTTTGGAGTTATTTTGTTAACCAAAACATAACACATTTTCAAATTCGGTTTTTCGGGTTTAGCATTTTTTATTTGTTGTTTTTATAACAATGCTAATTTCACTCATTGAGAATCAATGGTGGTCATTCTTTGCCCTTTATTCGTACGGAAAATGTTTACTGGATCGTCCAAGCGTAGGACATTTGTTCATGGGGTATTTACATGTGATGTTGCATTGATGCTACCACTGGGTATAATAAAAGGGTAAACTTTTTATGACGCATTTAAGGAAGTGGATTATGAGAAATAAGTTTGGGGTATGTATTATAAATTCTATGCATGGGATTGCACAATCATAGTTGATTTACTAACTAAACTATTCTTTTAAAAGCAAAAATCATGAGTAAATTTGAACCCAGACTGTTCTCTTGTTGATTTAAGTTTGGTATTTTCTTTTAATAGGTTAAATACTATATTAATGTCATGGAACGATATTGCTTTTTTTTAAAAAAAAAAAAAAATTTTGCGCAATTGCTTTCAGACCATCTCAACCCATTAATATATATTATCTACTCTAAATTCTATTTTTACATTATTTTCCTTATTTACAGAGTTGTTAGACTAAATTCACTCTAACTCATTACTCTATTATTCTACCTCAAAAAAAGATTCTCTTCAATAAAACATTTTTTTATCATTATTATAATACTTTTGCAAAACATTATATGCTTATTATTATTTAACCAAAATATTCAAATTTTAATATTTTTATATTTGATAACCAGTATAAATTTAAAAGAATACAATACAATTCGTATTTAACATTTCTTTATAAGTAATTGAAATAAATATTTTTAAATAATAATAATTTAATTTATAATTATTAAACATTTCCAAATTATTAATAAACTAACCGACAAAAATATAAATAATTATTCATTAATTTATTTAAATGTAAAAGTAAAAATAATAACTATAAAATAATAATATATCCATATTTCAAAAATAGAGTTTGGGAATGAATTAATTCAAATTTGAAGTAACTCATCCTTTAATCTATTTTTAGAGTAGAGATATGGAGTACCGTTTGAGTGTAACCATACTCTATTTTTCTCCGTATTCTACAAAACGTTTATTCGAATGAATATGTTTGATATATTTTTAATTATTCTTTGAAAACAATAATTAAAAAAAAATTATTAGCTAAATGACATAAATACAAAACGTGTTTTTCTTCACGGTCATATCACTATGCAAAATAATTGTATGGTATACTTATCACAAATATATTGATGATTACGTCAACTATCGATTAACTTAACGTTGCTTTAATAGATTGCATAATCTGCACCTCCGTTCATTAGGAAGAGCTCCAGCTACAGTCAATCCAAATGGTAGCCGATTTGGATCGTTATTTCGACGGAGGGAATGGACGAGTGATGTTTAGTCCTGGTCCTGGTTATCGCCGAACCACCGGTGGGTCCGGATATATATATAACTTTCGCTTAAGTCACAGACGTCAAAAATTCAAGAGAAACCAGATTCTCCCCCACCCCAAAAATCAATATCCTTTTTTGACTTGTGTCGCCCACTTAACAGTAAACTGCTTAGAGAGTTGTCTAAGACGAAATCGTGGAGGACGGGAGCGTCGTGCAATACCCCGCCTTTCTATTCAAAATTGTGTCGATAGCTGTTATGATATGGTGAGTGTTTGGGAAGGCACTACCTTTGAAAACGTGATGGACTTCTTGGTGAAAATTGGAGTAACCACCGTTTTGATATATCCTTTTGTTGGAGATTTTGATCCTCGTCGTCGCATTCAGGGACCATGTTTTTGCGTTTCGAGATGCGATCATATATTGTATAACATGAGGCATCATGATATGTTCCAGTTCCTTCGTTTACGTTTATGAGTGGTTGGCTGCTTTGTCGTGGGTGTTGATGAGCGAGCTATTGATGGTAGATGAGTGATGAGTGCTTATGGAAGGCTTTCAATGCATGCAATTATGGTGATTGGACATAATATAACTTGGGATCATGGATTAGATAGAGCTGTTGGTTATTGGCGCTGCCTTGATTCGTTTGGGAACGTAGGGGTTTTGCACAATTTCTGTTGACAAAGTTCAACATGTAGTTCTTTCCGAGGTCTAAGGTGGATTTGAGGTTTCATCTTGTTTCAGCGACGGATCCTCCCCAACTTATTTCCAACATGTCTACGATGTTTCAATCAAGGATTCAGAATGTAATGTTGATGATTGTGACATGTCAACGATGTTTGGTGATGATCTACATACGATGTTGCGGGCCATATATCAAGATGCGATCAATAATGAAGAGTCAGATGAAAGACCCTATGAAAGAGCTAATTCAGAAGTACGCAAGTTTTATCGGCTACTTAATGAAGGAAAGGATCCATTATATCCGGGTTGCAAGAATTTCTCAACTTTGAGCTTCCTCGTTCGTTTTTACCATTTGAAATGTTCAGATGGAATCACTGAAACAAACTTCAGTCATGTGATGGATTTACTTAAGGAGGCTTTCCCCTTTGCAAATATACCAATATCTTTTAATCATGCGAATAATATTATAAGAGACTTAGGTCTTAACTACAACAAAATTAATGCATTTCCCAATGATTGCACATTGTATTGGGGTGAAAATGAAATTAAGGAATCTTGCAGAATTTGTGGGGTATCTATGTGGAAAGTGGTGGAAAAAAGTGTTAATAGAAATGGCTGTGAAGGGAACATTCCACACGTTCCAGCTAAGTTGATGAGATACTTCCCACTTAAACCAAGGTTGCAGAGACTTGTCTCAATTTATGAGATGGCATACGGTTGAGCGAAAAAAGGATGGGAAGCTAAGACATGCGGCTGATGGTGAGGCATGGAAGGTGATGGATGCCCACTATCCCCATTTTGCATCAGAAATACGAAGTGTTCGACTTGGTATAGCAACTGATGGCTTCAATCCTTATCGTACCATGAGTTCAGGACACGACACATGGCCTATTGTGCTCGTCAATTACAACCTGCCACCTTGGTTGAGCATGAAAGCTGAAAATCTAATTCTTTCAACACTAATATCTGGTCCTGATTCTCCTAGGAACAACATCGATGTTTATATGAAGCCCTTAATTGCGGAGCTGAAAGAGTTATGGAATGTAGGCTTAGAAACCTATGATGCTATGGTTGATGAGACATTTACGTTGCATGCAGGTGTTTTATGGACTATTAGTGATTTTCCAAGCATGGCGGTTGTAGCAGGGTATAGTACAAAAGGTTTCCTAGCTTGTCCATCATGTCATTACGAGACCACTTCTATGTATTTGAAGAATGGTAAGAAAATTTGTTACATGGGCCGTAGAAATTTTTTAGATGAATCCCCCAAGTATAGGTTTGATAAGAGAAGATTTGATGGGAAAATTGAAACTGGAGAGAGTCCTAAGCCTCTAAGTGGAAATGACATTGAAATTTTGTTAAGTGATTATGAGAATGAGTTTGGGAAGCTAAAGAGAAAGTAAAAGGCTATTGATGATTCACCTTGGAGGAAGAAGTCAATTTTGTTTGAACTACCGTATTGGAGACATAATCTACTTAGACATAATTTAGATGTCATGCACATAGAGAAAAATGTTCTTGACAATATAGTGGGCACTTTACTAGAAATTAGTGGTATTATAAAAGACCATTTAAATGCTTGCAAAGATCTGCAGGATTTGTGCATTAGAAGAAAGTTGCACCCATTTCTCACAACTGATGGTAAACCCAAGGATTATCCGCCAGCTATCTTTAACATGACAAATGAAGAGAAAGATGTATTATGCTCAGTTTTGAAGAATGTCAAATTACCATATCGAAGTGCGTCTAATATCAACCGGTGTGTGGATGTGAAAGAAGGAAACTGTCGGGATATAAAGTCATGATGCTCACTTTATTCTACAATTTACTGTCTTGAAGTCATTGAAACCTGAAGTTGCAATACCTTTGATTAGGAGGGGAAATCACAAATGTAGATTATGCCATTGACACTGATCGTTTTGGATTCCCTGAATTGGCGGAACACATCAAGGATGAACTTGGTTATACTGAAATGGGAGGGGTTTACATCAAAGGATTGTCTGGTGGTTGGGAACTTGTGGCAGATGATATGATTGTTATGGCTTACCTTGGAAGATGTAAAACAGAGGTGGAGTTTTACCTTGATAATGTTATTGATCTTTCATGCCCACCATTGCCCAACTTGCAACCACATGTTGTGATGCGACCTAGGCCAAACTTATGTACAATGTTTCTGTTCTTATTTAGAATTTAATTAGTAAATTTTTATATTGGTACTTAGAATTTACTTAGGTTATATGTAAATGAAACAGCTTTGCTTATACTTGTATTGTTCTAAAATAGCTTTTGCAAAACTCAAACCTAAGTGAAAGTTTACGACGATACATACCATGCAAGCACAGGCGAAGATGGCTGCTGCTGAGACTAAAGTAGCAGCAAAGGAGAAGATGGCAAATCCAATTGAAAAATTAAGAGCTAAGATTATTGCAGAAAATAAGGAGCGATTGACTTCTCTTAATTTGCCGGAAATGGTTGTTGGTTTAGTGGTTCCTACAAATAAAACTACAGAAGGTAAAGTTCAAACTGAAGAATGCAGTGAAGATTACTGTCCAAGCAAAGGAAGTGGACAAGACAGTGAGGAAGATGAATCTGATAATGTGTCAAAGGTACATGATTATATCTTAATAAATAGTACCTCATTGTTGATTATATCTTCTTCTCTTTGCTTTTACTTACCGTTTGTTCACGGTGCATTTTTACCTAATTTACTACTCTCTTTTTGCATTTAATTTTTTTAAAAAATAAGACTTGTTTGAATAGTTCGTTGAAGCTAAATAAACCTGTCAGAAATGTGCAGAAACGGAACGTAAAAAAGAACAGAAGATAGAGTGAAAAAAGCTTTCTAATAATTACATGTCAAATTTTATTTATTCCATTCACCCCTTTTTTTTTAAAAAAAGGGAATAAATACTTTGATGAGTAATTAATTGCTGGGTTTGTTTGATACTGTACCTTCTCATTTCATGTTGGTCAAACTAATTAATTACAACAGAAAGGTAAAAGAGTTGTCGAACTAACTGCATCATCTTTTTGTTATTTTTCAGGACTTTTAGTGCACAATTCAGCCAATCATATTCTCTTAATTTAAAATAATGTCCTAACTTTGTTTGCAAATATCTCTCGTGTATGGTTCCGGATTGCTTGCTTGAAAGATGGATATGATATAAATTTTGTTGCTGAAATCAAGCATTTAATGTGTTGCTTTACTGTGTGAAGTTGACATTGTTGTAGACCAAGTGATGTAACTTTGCGAGCTTGGCTGCCAGCATTGATATAATACAAGGGTAACTTTAGATAATTATTTTTATTATTGTAGTGCAACCTTAATGAGAACAGAGAGAGACTATTAAGGGAACATGCTACAAGTAGGCGCACAACTTGATCGCAATCAAGCTTTTCTACAGCTCCAGTTGTTGTGGAGAAAAAATAGGTAACTACATGTCATTCGTGTTTGATATCAAATATATTGTGAAATAATATGGATAAACTAAACGGGACTATATGATTAATTAAGGCTTTTACTTGCCATGGATTGTGCGTTGTATGAATTAGGCTCGTAAAGGGAATAAAGAGCAACCTCCGAAACTGTCTGGCAAAAACAAAGTGAATCAAAAAGATCAAATTGTTGAATCAGTATCTGTTGTGGAGGAAGATGCGAGCTCACAACAACAGTTTCAAGCAACAAATGTGGTGTCCTTTTTTTTATGAGTACTGCAATCATCCATTTTTTACAATTTCAGATCCATGCAAAGCCACATTTGCTGTAAGCTACACATTTGCACTATGTTTGTTTTTATTCTTTAATAAAATTTGTCTTTGCTTTTAATTCCTCAATGGCACAATCAACGACTGTTTTTAATAAATTTTATTTACACTGAATTGATTCAGCCCTGTAACAAAAGTTTCATGGTTTTAATTATTGTTTGCTTCATTCCTTTATCGCAAGGTGGATTTTCCTCATCAAGTCTCAAAGTGTAGTCCAGCTCATATAACTAGGTTTCAAAGTCGAAGGAATGCAGAATCGATGGCACTAGATGAAGCTGAACTAAATCCTGGAAATGGGAAGAATGTGAGTGAGGCAGTTGGCCGACCTTCCATTCTAGCATCAACTGCACCATTACAACAACAACAGCAACAACAACATAACCCCAATTGCCTATCAAGGTTCCAGCACAAGCGGGGTAAGGGGGGTTGGTGTACGTAGCCTTACCCCTGTGATAACAGAGAGACTGTTCCCCATTGACCCAGGAGTTATACTATTTTAACAATAAGCTGTTCTAATTCGAAAGGCATTTCAGTTTGTCAAGGGTGCGAGTTACTTTTCGAGCTTGGTGCTTTCTCACGGCCTCTTTAAAAAAGGACCTTGTGCATCTCGGCTTTGAACCGTTGCTTGGATTTGCAAAGCTGGATTTGTATCTCCTGTCCGCTTCTTTTTATTAGCTCGTCGAATCCTGTTGTGGGGCCAGTGTTCCCGTCGGGTCAGGACCAGTTCCTATAGTCGTTGGATATTGATAACACTTTCTCAGTCTCTTCTTTCTGCTCTGGTTTCTATCTCTCCCGTCCTTGGTTAGAGCTAGATGATTTGGAAAGCAGTCATGCTTCCCAAAGTGAAATTTTTCGGTTGGTTGGTTTTTCATCGACGTTTGCCTGTGCGAACCTTTCTCTTCTGACGACATAAGGCTCAAGTGAACGATGAATTTTACCCGGTTTGCCATGAAGTGGAAACTTTAGAACTTACTTTATTATTCTGCAGAGCTTCTTTCAACACTTGGTGCAGTCTTTTTGCATGGCTTGGGGTTCGTATAACCATTCCATCTTGCCTTTCTACCTTTCTTTAGCTTTGGAGGTCATATTTTATGCCCTGTATTTGCAAAGATTTTGCTTGTTCTTTATGGTTTGTTGTGGCTTGGTCATTATGGAGGCAACATAATAAATTCGTTTTTCAAGACGATTCTATCATTGAGGACCTAAGCTTATCAAGCATTCACTTTGCTTTGTTTTTGTTTTCTTGTAATAAGAAGAAAGTGCTTCAATCTCGGATATCTTTACTAAACCTAGTCTTTTAGTTTGTAATTGAACTTTGGGTGACTTCATCTCGAGGTCCCTTATTAATTAACATACTTACACCTTGGGGTGGGTTTTTGGGTTTGGGTTGAGACGTTGTGTGGTATGGCTCTATAGCTCCGTCTTTGTAATTGGCGAAACCACCGTAGTTGTCACTGTCGCTCCTAACTCTTTTCCTTCCTCTTAGGGGTTAATTTTCAAAAAAAAAAACCAATAGGCTGTTCTACAAATCCATGGGGAAGAATTACATAGTGATACCGGTATCACACTTTGGATTGAGAGAGAATTAGAAGATAAAAAAAATATTAGGGACACTACTTCCCATGTCAAAACCTTATATACATTTTAACTCAACCTTGGCAATGGACTTCAAATTGTATCATGACAGCCCAATCATGATGCAGTTTTCATGGGGTTGAAGAGCTTTTTACTAACAACTCCTTATTTCATGGTTCCTGGTGAAATTTGTCTTGATGGTCTTGCTTTTGGTGTTGATTAACTATAGAGCATAAGATTTGTTGAATGAATTTGAGTTTTCATCATACAGACTGATGTTTCAGTCAAAATTTTCATCATTTTAATAGATTATTATAGCTGCTTTTAAATTAATAACATTTGGGTTATTTTTATTATTCGTTTGTTAGGGGGGTTTCTTGCTCTCCCTAGTCCCTGTAAATGCGTACATATTCTTCCTTTTGAATGAATTTGCGATCAGTTTAATCATTTTACTCTTAAAAACCAAAATTGAAACAGTAGAATTCCGTTTCGAATTAATCCAAAGATAGAAGTCCATTTTTTTTAAAAGAGAAGTTAATAGGCGAGCTCTAGCACGAGCATCCCAACTAGGTTGGCACCTCTAGAGTTAGGAACCTAAAAAGACCCGAATAAATATTAAAAGCACTCTCGAGGCGAGAATGATCAAAAGATGTTACAATCTAAGAGTATCGTCGGAGCGTTGAAAAAATCCGAAGCTATAAACGGTAAATGCTTATTTTTACATTTAAAATAAAAACAACACCGATGGACACAAGCCGAAACGATATCCTCCGAACAATCCAAGTCGTTGGACACCTTATTGTTTCTTCTTTTCCAAATGCTCCACGAGATGAACAACCATAAGCTTCTACCAAAGTCACGATAAGCGTCTTGTTTGAAAAGTGATGACCATACTTCCAAGAATGAAAACGAAGAATAAGGAATAACGAAATGAGACCCCACGATCCGGAGTAATCACTCCATATCTGATAACTATCTCGACAAAAGAAAATCGCATCCAAGGATTCAATATCGCTACAAAATGGGCATTCCGCCTCTTGACGACATCCACAGTGAACAAGAAGCAAATTCATCGGGAGCCTTCCATGTAAAAAAAGCCAATCAAAGAAAATAATTTTAGGGGGACACATTATGGACCAAGGAACCTTGAACTTAAACCTCAGAGTAACCGTCAAGAAGACCTGCAAAACAAATCAAAGTAATATACACAAGAAAACGCCACATTATGTCCCTCTCCCCATCCAAATCGGTTCAACCCGTCACAAAACCGGACCGCCAGCCCCCCATCAACCGCGGGTTTTACTTTTATGTCAGTTGGCCCACTTTTCTAGATCTCTTAAGAGTTTTAAATTTGGCAGATGCTACGAATGATTTTTTCCATTAAGGACTGTTATTTTCTCAATACGACCTTTTTACTCTTTTCTGTTTCTCATCTTTGTTATTATTCCTTGACCGGTACTACCCAACATATTTTGTTGTGAGAGCTAAAGTATGATGAAATTCTTGCTAGTTTGATCTTGATTTTCAGTTGAGTAAACACGATTTTGGATTTGAAAGATTGGTTTGTCCAAGTTGTTCATTGGTGTTTGCATATTTAGTCCATGTGGTAGTGCAAAAAAGAGAGAGATCATTATTATATTTGGAGAATTTTATTTAGAATTCAAACATTGGTTCTTGAGCTAGTGGGCATTTTTTTTGCCTTAGAATCCCATTTAGAAATGATAATAGTTTCTAAAAAGTTGGTTTCTCAAATTACTTGAGCATAATGATCCTGCATAATAACAATACTTTTTGATTCAATATACAATTTTTTCGGTACTTTCTAAATTACTTTGTATATAGATTAGTTTGCTGAAATATTTTGTAATTGCCTTTTTTGCTGATGATAATTCAATTAGGTGCTCTTCTACACCTATTGTAGAGTAATTTTGTGTACGAGTTGATGATGAGAATGAGATGCGATATGAAATTGAGGAAGAAAACCGGTTGAAACTCATGATGTCTCTTTTCAACAAGTCGAGGGGAAACATGAAGAGCAAACTCATTGATCAAGAGATCGAAACTTCTAAGGTGTGGGAACGTTTGGAGGAACCTACACTAGTAGACAATAAGTGGAGAACTAAATGTATGTCAAAACACGTGTCTTCGAAAGAAACAATAAATTCAATGTTGGATAGTGATTGAGGTCTTGGCTTAGTGGTTAAGACGGAAGCTGTGGACTCTAGAAGTCTCATGTTCGAGTCACATCCGGGATAGGTTGGAGATTTTTCTTTCTATTTATTGTAAGCCCAAATGAGACAATTTTTCTTTTTTTTTAAAAAAAAATTCAAAGTTGGATAAAGATAAACAAGCTTTGATTAACTTTTATGTCAGGTAACTGAAGAGTGGGGGCCTAGATTATGGAGCTATTAGTGCATTGCATAATGGTAAGCTTGATGAAGTTCTATATAGAGAAGGAATAGCAATTATAAGATTACTCATCTCTTTGGCTGGAGGAAGATAAATTTGTGCATTAACCATTTAGCCTCCAAACCAAACAAGCTTCTTCGTCATACGATCACAACATGCCACTTGCAGCTTAGTTAACCTTTTCATTCAAGTTTAGCTTTTGGGATTGTATGAATCATTTGCAAAATGTATTTGCTTATTTTAAATAAACACGCTATGCACTAAAGTATATGCTGGATAGTTTTAGCAGTTTCACATGTAAATTGTGTCCTTTGTGGTTAAACCATATCGAGATGGTGCAGCAATTCTATGAGTTAAATGTATGAGAGCTTTTTGTTTGGATTCTATTGAATTGTCATGGTATACATGGACTGAAGTATTTTTGTTTCTTTTTCCTAGTTTTTATTTCAATTCTTGGCGTAGAATCTAGCTTATCGTCATTAATTTTTAATACTCATATTGGAACTTTTTTTGTTTTAAGTTTTCACGGTTTCGGTAGCATCAAGAAATATATCTTGCATACAGTTCATGATGAATACTTTTTTTTTCACTCACATTAAAGATTAATTTGTGGTTGAGCATTGTTTTATGTTTGTTGTTGTGTACGTGTTTTGAACATTATAGTTCAATTTGGTCGGGAGCAACTCAAATTATCTATCATAAAAATTTATGATAGGTAGAAAGTGAACAAAGATTGAAAAAGTCTGCAGATGTTTTACAACAATTCAATTTCATATAGGAGGTTAATTCTTGAATACAAAACACTATGGAATTCTATGTATGATATGATAGCTTGTGTCAAATTCAAAAAGGTATTGAATTGCCGTGGATGACACCGATTATATCTATTGTCCTAATGCAAATGATGATGAATAATATGGAGAAATTGCTTGTGGTTTAAGAGTATATACACGCCATGGTGTTATCCAGTTATTATATGCAAGAACAGCATGTCACCAACAATTGTTCCGATTTTTTGGAATTTTGCTTTGATACTACCTCCACATTTGGATACTTCGCTCTGTTGTTGGAATCTCTTGGATATATTCGTTCTGTATCAGACTCGCATTCTCCTTGCAATGAGGACGAGGCCTTCTGTGACATGTCTTCCTCGTATGAGAAAGATTGCCACTATCAACGAGACGTGTCGTGCAATACTTGGAGGAACTGGAATGGCGAATTTGACTCTTGCATCGCAAACGATGTTTACAAAGATAACAACCTTTTCTCTTGTGCAGAAAGTGCTGGTAATTATGAGCATGGCAGTGGATTTGAGAAGATCAAAAATCGGTT
>CAOJBI013911433.1:0-15282 GCA_948277035.1 Euphorbia corollata
TTTTGTAGGTGCTAAGGCTGGTTTTCTTCCAACGGGAAGTACAATTATGGAAGCCGAGGCTTTGGGGGTGCGTGAGGCTCTTTCTTGGTTGAAGGAGTTGGCTTTTTCGCATGTCATTATCGAAGTTGATAATAAGAATCTTTTTGAGGCTTTGACTACTAGGGAAGATGGAACTTCGTATTTTAACCATTTTGTTCGTGATTGTCTTTCCATAGCTAGTTTTTTTATTTCTTGTTGCTTTAGTTGGGTTAAGCGAGATGTTAATGTTGTTGCCCATTCGTTGGCTCGTTCGGTTTTCTTTGTTGAGGTAATGGGGATGTGGATGAACAACCCTCCCATGTGTATTGCCCATCTTTTTTAAGTTTTATTATATCACCTTTTGCTTCAAAAAAAAATTTTCCAGAATTGTTTAGAACAACAACTTAGAAAACTCTGAAAATGAAATTCCTTGAAAAACATTTTGTGAAAGAATTCCAAGCTGACGCGGACAATTGAAATTCTCTACATTATACAGTATTATCAACCTCCAAATACTATTATCAAATATATGAGAGGATACTATAGTATTTGAATGATATTGAATATATATATTTAGAAAAGGTGAGTGAACTTTTGTAATGGAACTCCTAACAAGATTATATACACTTGACATTTGAATGAAATATGTCATTCACTAATCAAATCAAAAGATAGGACAACTCAAATAAAAAATGGGAGATGCGAAATCCATTCTTCTATATTATGTCGAAACGGGTTAAAACATAGAGAAACTAATTCATAGACCTACAAACAAAAATCTAAAAAATTCTATGAATTTCTCATGTTAGTATCGAGCAATCATCGTAAATAGCATCAGTTGATCACAACTTGAGCATCCATTTCAAATTTAAGTGTAAGAATATTTGTTATGCCATATGTGGGAAGTTAGGGTACAGCAATTGTTGAGGCGTGAATTGGCTTTTGAAAAAATTTGAGCGCCAAAACTGAAAATAATGCAGCTTTTACACGTAACCCCTTAGCTGTACAAAATTGTCGAAAGTATCCTTGTAGAAATGCATACAAATAAAAGCTAAATATGGAGAATATGCAGTTATCTATTCCTTCTTTCTTCCAAGACATATCACGAGCAGTTCAATGTTGCCATTCAATGCTCTATCTATTTTGTTTTTATATCTGACGTGGGAGGTGACACATTCAACAATGGAGCATGATATCGCATATGCCAAAAAAAATAAAAAATAAAACATTTAATATATCATAATAATATTGTTTTGTCAAATTATTTCTTTTATAAAATCAATCGCACTTAACCAACACTTCCTAAGTTTTAAAAAATTCGGCACTTTAACTAAATCATCAAAAATTAATAAAATATTTAAAACAATATTGAAATGTTTATTTTAACCTTTAAATTTTGTATAAAAATTCTATTATTTTTAATTAATATTCATAATCGACTCTATCCCGATTAGTTAATAAATAAATTTGAAAAAATATGATAAAAAATGTATAAATAATTTAAAGTGAAAAACTATAAAAAATTAAAAGTGATAAACTTTTGCAAATGGAGAGAGAAACTCTTTAGTAGTTATATTTATTTTTTTTATTTTTTATTTGACCTGTCATATCAGAGAACAAATTGGAGTTTGTTACTCTATCCAAAAGCTTAACAATGGAGATCCTTTGTTCAATATTTGGCGCCGTTGTAACAATATGGTGTTGTCCTGGCTTATTCGATCTTCAAGCACTTAAGTTGCACAAATTGTAGTAACTTTGATTTAACAGATAAACTATGTAATAATCATAGAGAAAGATTCACATAATCAGACGTTTAGCGCTTGGAAGGTCTTCAAATTGTGTTGTTTATCATTTCTCAAGGTAACAAGTCCATTACTTTCGCTTCTTTGCAATTACTCTAGATGAATGTTCCACCTTGAATCTGGTTCCAGCCTGTGCTTGTGAAGGATGTTTTTGTAATGTTAGGAAAGTAATGAGAATGAAATAAGTCTAGTTATTTGTTTTCTGAAGTGTTTGAATTTTTTTTTTCTCTAATTTAAAATCTCAACTTATGACTGTTGATTCATTGCCTTCTATAAATAAGGTATTTTTCGTAGTTTTTCAATTTGAGCTTGAATCTGTAGCATTAGACATAGAAGGTTTTGATCAAGAAGTTGTTTCTTTTGCTAAAAAGAATTTTAATGGATAGTCTCATGGAAGTTATAATGGTAAGACTTTGTGGCTATCAAAATGGAGAAAAGGGTTATAATGGAGAGGCTTTTGAAGATCAAAATGGTCAGTCTTTTGGATATCAGAATGGGCAATTTAATAGTATTGGTAATAGCAATGTTCAATCTTATGAACAGAATAATGGTTTTCAAGATTATGGGAGACATGGTTTTCAATCGGGAAAGAAAGGAACGTATTTCTTCTGTGACGGATTTCATTTGATGGTCAATTGCCGGAAAAAGAATAGGTATCCACCCAACTTCAAGTCAAAGTTTGGCAAAGTAAATGTCGTGACTGGTTTAGAGATTTTGTGGATTAGGACGTTGCTCATGAAATTGGATACTATTATGCTTAAATAAGGTACTCCCTCCGGTTCCTAATAATTGTAATTTTGGAAAGTTTCACATTTTTTAAGAAATATCCACCCTTAATTAATGAAATAATTGGTTTGTTCATGGGTGAGTTGTCATAAATGAGGGCATTATAGGAATATTGAGGGAAAACGTATATGAGAAATGTAAAATGACAAATATTAGAAACCAATGACTCATCTTCATATTAACAATTATTAGGAACCGGAGTACACAGTACTAAGGTGTGTGAATATTAAATAAAAAGAATATCCAGAAATGATTTGTGAATCTGCTTGGTGTTTAAAATTGGCATTGCACAGCACCCAAAAGCTCAACTAATAATAGAAGTGGATTATTGTTATGTATATTATAAAAAAGGAAAAGTAAAAAAAAAAGAATAGAAAAATTGAATGAACGATGAGAGAAACAATAAAATTATTCACGTAACTCCCACCAAATGAGCGGATACAATTGGTTCTTTATAACATGTAGTGTAACTTAAAAAACGAAATGAGAAAAAGCAAAAATCATAAAAGTAATAGATGGAATTAAGCGGGAGTTATTATTTTAAAACAAATATGGAAAAAACACAGAGCCAGATGGCATATGTAATACAGTTGTTGAAGAGGGAGAGTGTGGGGTTGGCAATGGCGACGGCAATATCAATGGTGGGTCATTTAACGCCACGAGAAAAGATATAATCCAAACGCCTCCCCCTGTTTTCCCGCTTCTTCTCAAACCTAGTCTTCTTCTTCTTCTTCTAGAGAGAGGTCATCTCTCTATCTTTTACAGAAAGTGGAATTAGGTGGAAACTAGACGGACACGAAATCAGAAAGGAAACATCGTGTGTTTGTTCGTCTTAGCTATGATTTCTTGTTAATTTAAAGCCATGTGGAGCTGCTGCTTCTTCTATAGCCATGGATACTCCACAGAAGACTCAGATCATTACTCCCCGTTCTAATTTTGAGGTCATTTCTTATCTTACTCTCTTTCTCTGTAGTATGCTTCTTCTTTTTTTTGGTCAACTGGAGTTTTTTTTTTGGGTGCTTTGAACATGGTTGATTTTAAGTTTTGCTACTGCTTATGCTTTTTTTTTTCGTTGCTTGCTTGTGATTAATTTGGGCTTTGGATGGTATTAGCCATCGAGGTTCTCTCAAATTTTGTGTATGTAGGTATTCCTGTTGAAAATTGTATAGATCTGTGTTCATAGTACTAATTCGGTAGATGAACTCTGTGATTTGAAGTATGCGTGTATGGTGTTTGCCAATTTATTTACTAGAAGGTCTCTGGATGAAACATGGTATTTTATTGGTACAATTCATTGTCCTTCACTTGTTTGCTGCTACTGATCTTTGATTAGATTATGAGGTTTGTTTTAGGTCTTTGATTTACGTTTACGAGACACAATTTTTGCAAATTTTACCTTAGTTTATTGCATTTGAGGCTCTCTTTTTTTTCTTTATTTGATTACTTTTTTTGGTTGGTTGGTGTTTTCATCTCATACGAATCTATATTTCTGATTATTACAGGATTCCCCTGTCTTTAACTACATCAATAATCTCTCTCCTATCAAGCCAGTGAAGTCTACTCACATCACGCAGACATTTCAATCACTTAGTTTTTCATCCCTTCCATCCATTTTCACTTCTCCTCATGTTAGCTCTCAGAAGGAATCTAGGTTCCTCAGAAGGTGATTTCACTTTCTCTTTACATTTGAGATGAACTTTTAATTCTATTTAGAAACCTAATAATCTTCTGTTTTCAGGCATAGCAACTCAGATCCATCAAAACTCGAGTTTTCCTCTGAAAACAGTAGTAAAATCACCAGTGATGAAGGGACTGCTTTGGATTTAGCTCAGCTGTATGATAACTCATCTGAGCTACAAGAAAATTTTGATCAAGGGGTGTCTGTCGGAGATGCTTCTGTGGTTCCTCATAGTAAACATGTAAATTATGCTACTGGGCTGCCACAGAAACTAAATTATGATTGTGGCAGCTCAGAAAGTGACCCAACACCTCGTTGCGGTCCTCAAGGTGATTGTGTTTTGGAGGTCAGTCAGAATTCTTTACCTGAAGGCGAAGCAAATCTCCATGGGATATACCAAACTGAGCAGAGCAAAGAAGCTGCAGAATGTGACTGGGAGAATCTGATTACAGATGCTTCTGAATTGTTGGTTTTTAATTCTCCAATTGATCCCGAGGCCTTTAAGGGACTAATGGAGAGATCACTAGATTTTCATGAAGTGCATGAAATGCAAATGGATCATATGGGTTGTACTGAAGAGGAGTTGAAATACCCTTCAACTCAATCAGGAAAAACAGTTGAGCCAAAGGAAATGAACCGGGCTTGGCAAAGTTTTGCTACTGATAAAAATGCTTGCAAAGGCATGAGTAGCAACCAAAATGAAGAAGCGGAGAATGAGATGGAAATGTCACAGGAGATGGTAAAATAGTAAAATGTAACTTTTATCTATTTACTAAAATTTGTGGATATGATATGTTATTTCTAGTTGCTATAGTAAAGGCAAATGTTGTTTGTTTCAATCAAACATGATTTTCATATATGTCTTCTCTATGTTTATAGATTGTGCACCGTGGCATGCGAAGACGTTGCCTAGATTTTGAGACAGTGGGAGCTCGTAGGAAGAACTTGAATGACAGTTCAAGTTCAAGTGCTTCTGGAAGAGATCAATTGGAAGAGAATGTTGCTTTTAAAGATAAGCAGCTGATCCCTGGTGGTGATTCTTCAAGGCGTATGTTTCCTGGAATTGGTTTGCACTTAAATGCTTTGGCAATAGCTTCCAAGGAGAACAAAAATGTCAAGACGGAAATTTTGTCATCTGGAATAAGTTTGTCCAGTCCTGTTGCTTCATTCCAGTCCCCATCTACAGGTCAAGAACTTAATGAAACTTCCACTTTAGCCTCTGAACCAGAAATGGATTCCACTGAAAATGCTGTTTCACTTGTGGAAGATGTTTCTCAGACATCAACTTGTTTGATTACTGAAGATTTAAGCAACAATAGCCCCAAGAAGAAGAGGTAATAACAGTATATTCCATATATGCTGATGCACTTACAAGCTCTCAATTTCTCTTATTTATGATTTTGAATTATTTGCAGGCGTAAGTTGGAAGGAGAAATTGAAGGATGCAAACGTTGCAACTGTAAGAAATCAAAGTGCTTAAAGCTGTAAGTTCCTATCTTGTACAAGGCTATGTTCTATTCAACTTATATGTCGGTAGTGCAAATTTATTAGTATGTCGTACTAAATGGTACCAAACTTAAATGAATGGATTGTCAACATTGTATAATAGTAGCTCACATGCCTTTTCAATGCAGTTACTGTGAATGTTTTGCTGCTGGTGTGTACTGCATAGAACCGTGTTTATGTCAAGAATGCTTCAACACACCTACTCACGAAGATACTGTTCTTGCAACTCGCAAACAGATAGAATCCCGCAACCCTCTTGCATTTGCTCCAAAAGTGATAAGGGGCTCTGAATCTGCACCTGAAATCAGGGTTAGATTTCAGGCATTAGTCTGCTTAACTAAATAATCAAATCTGTTGTTTAACTTCATGCTTCTTTTAAACTAGGATGACTCCAACAAAACACCTGCCTCAGCACGCCATAAAAGAGGATGCAATTGCAAGAAATCAAATTGCCTAAAGAAATACTGCGAATGCTATCAGGTATCTCTCTCTCTCTCTCTCTCTCTCTCTCTCTCTCTCTTCCGCCTATGATCTAGGCTTTTCATGTGTCTTATTAACTGATTCATAACCCTTTCCTTGTGAAGGGCGGTGTTGGTTGCTCCATTAACTGCAGATGTGAAGGTTGCAAGAATCTTTTCGGTAGAAAAGATGGTCAGTTCACTCTGAATGTTTTGTTATTGCTTTACTAGTTGACATATACCTATTTATTCCTAAGTATTCTTGATGGATTATTTGAGCAATTAATTACCTTTCGAAATTCAGGCTCTATTCCACCTGAGGCAGAAGAAGAAACACAAGGAGAAGAAAACAATGGAGCTAAAAAAGGTTCACAGAAACTCGAAATATCAAACTCTGAAGAGCGAAACTCGGAGTCAATTCCTATGACACCATTATCTCTTTGCAGGTATTCTTTCTATCTACACCTATTACACTGCAGCTGAATTCTTATCTTTTATATACTTAGCGGGGATATTTTTGAGTTACAGACCTCTGCCTCGGCTGCCATTTTCGTCTAAGGGAAAACCACCAAGATGTGGATCATCGTCTGGAATATGTACCATTCAAAAGTATGGGAAACCAAAAATTCTCGGACATGAGCACAAGTTTGATAAACAATTGCAAACAGTCCCAGATGATGATATGCCAGAGATTCTACGAGAAGATGACTACTCTCCAGGCATTGGCACGAAAACTTCTCCCAATAGCAAGAGGGTGTCTCCTCCACACAGCATTATAAGAAGCGGAAGGAAATTGATATTACAGTCTATACCTTCATTTCCATCTCTCAATCCCCATAACTGAAATGTAATCTTTTATACAAAAAAAAAAGTAGAATGAAATTCTGTAGTTAAAGCTTTTGTTATGTTGAGGTTATATCTTAGTTCATCTGTATAATAATGTGCATGTCATGATGTTTAAGTGCTACTTCAAGTCATTGTATAATATGGTTATTTTGTTAATGTAGTCTTCACTTTCAATGTTCTTACACAATTTTCTATACGTAAGTTTGTTTATATTCAAGATGGAAGAATTAGTTTTCAGGTGCTAATTCGAGTCGTACTCTTTACTCTATTAACCAGATTCCTATATATTTTGAGAGTTCTTTGAATTTTTCATCAGCTTCTTTGGACTTTTTTACATCAAATAATATAGTTAAATGTTCGGTTAAGATTTCAGATAAACCGCAACTAGACCGGCCATTTATTTGTTTAAGAAGATAATTCAAGACGGGGTTAGAAAATTAATGGCAGATCTAGATCCGAATATGAATAGCATATTTATTTAGAACCCACAATAGTTCTATATTTTATGAAGACTAAAGCTGTGTTTTGAAGTCAATCCTTTTCTTAAATTTGCAATATACAGATGAATCATGTGAGCTATGACTATTGATAACAAGTAGTATTGCTTACAATCTGATAAAACAAACATAAAATATTAATTTTTATATTTTATAATGAAATGGTTTACCTTTACTGAAACTGAATTTGGTTGTACTCAACTAACTGAAAATTGAATTGGAAAGAACTTGAAAGAACAAAACCATAGTCTCACCCTAAGTAGGCAGAAGCAGAAAATTCATTCTCCCAGTATCCCTTTCAATATCTCTTATTCAAAATTTGATATGTGTTAAATACATAGAAAAGAGAACCCTCGGATTTTTCTTTTTTCGTATGGTAAAAAACTCTTGAATCACTGGATTAAGAAGCTTCTCTATTACACATATTTGGTTGAACTAGTATTTTGGTGGTTCTGTTTGAGCCGTACGAGATGAAATTCTCATATACGGTCCTTGGAGGGGGAGTCCTTCTGGTTTACCTATCTCAATAAAGTTTATGATTTCGAGATTCAAGCGAAAGAGAAAATTACAGTGAAGAAAAAAAATGGAATAAAATCTGATGTCCCCGGCATTGATGTCCCCTTGTATATCCCTCATTCATTGTTTAGCACGTGTCCCATTTTCATGAGAGAAAATGAAAATTATGAAAGAGAAATTAAAGAAATAAAAAGAATAAAAGAAAAATGACATTTGTCAAAAAAATAGATAGGGGACGTACAAGGGAACACATAATTGAGGACAACAGATTTTTTTTTTTCATTGTGAACACATGACAAACATTGAATGAGGGACATTGAAGGGGACACTGAATTAAGGACATGAAAATTTTCCTCATTGCAGGGTATAATGACCATCTCACATATGAAACTTTATTTAAAGTCATATGTTCATTAATATCAAATGCTTCTCTCCATGTACGCGAATATCTATGTTTAATCCTATCACTTCCCAACTTTAAGGTATTCGTAAATACGTGCAGATCACATTATTCGATATTATCTCAATTTATCATCATGCATGATATCAGTCTTTTGATGGATAAACTATAGGCTATTGAAGTCAAAAGAAGAAAACCCATTTATTTACACGTGATACAAAAAATTGGACCGTAAATGATAAGAAGATGAGAAGATAAGAGTCATCACGTGCTAAGAGGTGTAATCATGCAAAAAATCATCGTACGCAAGAGGCAGGATAAGAAGCTTAGAAAAACAAAATAAGAGAAGAAGACACGGAAATGTTGTAACTCTTTTCTTTTGTATTCAATGTAATATACAAGAAAGAAAGATGGATATTAATGGGACGAAATCATAAATAAAAGACTTAATACATATCCAACTCTATATTTAACAATAAAGTCGAGGAGAAGGCCAATTTTGTGGACGAGAAGATGAAGGAGAAAGAAATGACTATTGCTAACATACAACAAAAGCAATGAACAACAGAACAAGTGTTTTCTTGATACGGGTGTTCAAATGTCATTTACTTCCTGGGCTTACATAGGTTCTGTGCAATCCCTTAAACTTATTAAAGTGGATCTCATAGCTATTGATCTTGTTAAAAATGAACCCTATAGCCCCCTAATCCTAATATTACTTCCAGATTGAGTCAAAGATTGTTTCACCTGAAATTGAATAGAAAATTATTTGTTGAAATAATATTGGACATTTCAACATCATAGGGCTGTGGGGTCCTACTTTTAAAAAGTTTAGGAGGTTATAAAACACGTTAACAAGTTTAGAGGTATATTATGTCAGTTTTAACAAATTTAGAGGGCTATGTGAAGACGTAAAAGTATGAATAAAACTTCATATAATTTTTTTCGAGTTGATCGTGAGATTTGAACGCATGATCCACACTTCTTAAATGCTCCAAAAAGTAGTGGCACTAGAGTCCAATGCCCAATGGTTAAACTTCTGCTTGTTGTAACCTACGAGAAATTATAGCAAGGACCGGGTCTTGAGGACCCTCATCCCGCATGAATGACAAGTGTCCTAAGAACTACCTTATCCTATTGCTTTATTATATTTTAATTATTTTTTTACACACTTGTCATTCATGCGCAAGGAGGATCCTCAAGACCCGGTTCTTATTATAATTTCCCGTAACCTACACATCATATTTTGCTAAAGCACTTCCCTTAACATTCACAACAATTCATTTACAATATAATTCTATTAATCGGTCGGAGTGATTATAAAAATTATTTGCCATGCTACATCTTCAACAAGCTGAGCTACCTAGGCTAATAAAGCGTTTGAGTTATCATTATTGTCTCGTGTGATCAGACTTTAAAAACTAAGTTTTATTTTTCTTTTTTGTTAAATATGGATTTTGAAGAGGACCTATAATGTACCAAATAAGCTACAAGTTAAAAAATAAGTAATTAGTTTGAGGGTAATCAGATATTCTGGGTAACAAATCACGGGACCTCCCGAAAGCTGTTTTCTGCAAGATTATTCTCTCACTGAATATGCGTATTGTGATTAGTTTATGAAAGAAAATATGACAGTTGACGTCAAGTCCACAACAAAAATTAGCTGCAGTGCTTTTAACTATAGAAGTGATGCAGCCTATGCTTGTTTCTTTGTTGAATTATTGTACAAGTAAAGTTGGAAAAAGGTATATGAATTTGGTGGAGATAGAAGACTACCTCAATCTCATGTGTATGATTGCAGGAATGAACTCCGAGGGATTGACGGGCAATAGAGCTTATGGTTTATTTCATTAAAAAGGGCCAAATGCATACGGAACCCCCTAAAGTTAGCTCCAAGCGCCCTCCGCCACCCCTAACTTTCAATCGTGACATTTTACCCCCCAATTTTGGCAAAAGTGATTAACATAACCCCCCAAAACATAGCTGGCAGCTGAGTTGGCAAAGTTGATTATTCTAGGGGCGTTAAGAGAGAAAAAGAATTAAAGTAGGATTGAAATCACCAAATCCCTAATTCGTGTTCATCCCTCTCCTCTCAACGCTCTCTGTAGATTTCTTCTTCTCCTCCCACGCTCTCTGTCGATTTCTGCAACCCTCTTTTCTCACTCTCTCTCGCTACTTTGTTTTATCCTCTCATCGCGGTTGTTTTTCTTTCTTTCTTCTTTCTATGTCGTTCGATTTCGTTTTGTCCTTTCAACGAACCCGATTCCAATTTCAATGAACTCAACCACAAATCAGTTTGCTCTAAAAAAGAAAATCTCTAATCTGATTCCATTTCTAAAGACTCAAGGCTGACCAGTGTTCAAGAATTTTCCAGAAAACTCATGGACATGGATAGGTCTTCAACTATCTATTCAATTTCAATAAATCTATGAAATTAAAAACCGATTATAATACATAGCAAGACCCTTCATTATACTAGCAGTCAATGCAACAAAAGTTGAAAAGCTTAGCCCATATTTGAAGAAGAAGAAGAAGAAGAAGAAGAAGAAGCAAAAGCTAAAGAGAGCTTATCGAAGATGCCATATCTGAATCAAACAATTACAGAGTACAATCAATTAACTACCAGTAGCTATTCAAGTATAGTGCGATCTGTGAAAAGAATGAACTAAATAATCTCATTTCACCTGAAAAAAGTTTGAAGCCAGTCAATAAAATCGAGGAAATGAGAATTCTTTTATAATCTGAGCTAAAAATAAAGAGTCAAGTGAACTTCAAATACAGAAAGAGCATAAAAGAAATAAATAGCGACATTAAGATAATAGCAACAGAGAAACGAAGACAGAGACAAGCACACAAGAACCGTCAAAAATAGCAGCACCTTCAAAGAAGCGTTAAAACCTTTTATTAATTAACCTAGGTAGAAAAATTGAGCAATTATTTTTCTGAGCATAAAGTCAATGAGATGAAGAAAAATCTCTACTAGTCTTTCAAATGGGTATTTGATTTGAGATGAATAAAAAATTTCAAATTCCAGACAAAGAAGAAAAAGAAATGGGTTTTTGATTAAACATATGGGTTGACTTTTAAGTTTAATTTGATTTTAATTTATTAATTTATAATAAGTAATTACGTGGTTGGTTACTTGTCCGTAAGTTCTAACATTTTTTGCCACTTGTACGCACGTGAATATCACTTCATGGGATGAGACTGGCCAGCTATGTTTTGGGGGGTTATGTTAATCACTTTTACTAAAATTGGGGGGGTAAAGTGTCACGATTGAAAATTGGGGGTTACGGAAGGCGCTTGAAACCAACTTGGGGGCTCCGTATGCATTTAAGTGTAATATTTAGAATGTAATAACTTACTGAGAAGTCTTCTATTGTATTTAAGTGTGATTTTGACGTTTGTTTCATTAAAAGTATTTATTTGATATCCGATTATTCAGTTTTATTATATTTAGAAATCATATAATTTAAGAATAAATGATAACTTGATTATTTAACTTTTGACATGTCAAGGATGAGTTAAATATTTTATTGACTATGCGTAAACTTGTCAACCTTCAATTATCTATTTAATTGTCATTTATTTTTAATTTAGTCATCTTTTAACCCCATTTAACAAATTTTACCAAGTGTGCCCTAGACATGATCAAATCAAACCGGAATCGGATGAATCGGACCAGACCGGACCGGTCAAAACTCGACCGGAATCGGACCGGATCGGAACCGGCGGTTCAAATGTAAATAAGGTTTAGGTTTATAGAAGTGTAGAACTGGAAAATCGACGGAGAACCGACGGTTCCAACCGGATGTTCAAACCGGCGGTTCAAATCGGTGATTAAATATAAGTTATGTTACTAAACAATAAAATGATTTATATTTAAAATGTTAATATATTAAAAAAATTATATTTAACACATTATATTAATTAAATATATATATATATATATGTTCTAAAATTAAATTATAAGCTTCCCACGTTTAAAAATTTGTGTTTTTTCCAATCTAAATACACAATAAATATTAGTTCATGAAAAATTTGAAATATTGTTTAATGCAAACATTTTTTATTTTACCTTTTAACCATTTTTTTATTATTTTATTTAATGTAAGTTTGTCTTTTGTAAAAAAAATAAGAAAATAAAAAACAAAATCCTGGTTAAAGTGACAAACCAATACTAATGTTAACGTGAATCAAAATCCAAAAGTATATAATTAATGTTAATTAAAATTTAAAATAAAAATGTAACATATAACAATGTTTGAAACGGAACCGGAACCGGATTTGAACCGGGTCAAAACCGGTCAAAACCTTGTCTAAACCAGAACCGGAACAGGCGGTTACGAACTGAAACCGGAACCGGCGGTTCCACCCTGTATAAGGTTTAGGTTTAGGTTCATGAAAACTACGAACCGGAACCGGAATCGACGGTTCTAGAACCGTGACCATGTCTATGTGGCCCTCAACACATGTCTCTATTAACCCACTCAATTTGTATAAAATCTGTCTATTTGTTTTTGTTTTACTCACTCAACAAATTTTAAAACAATTATTCGTAGATGGTAAAGTGACTTGAAAAGGTTAAATCCGACCCAAGTTCTAAGAAAGTATGAGTCCGAACATTAATGAATGTTTTGTAAAAATTATTAGAGATGTTCAGTTTGCTCGTGCAACAAGTTTACATTTGAGTAATATGACATGAAGTTTTTTAAAAAAAAAAAGAAAAAGAAGAAATTAAAATCCAATAAGTTAGTTAGAAAAAAGGGAATTGGGTTGCACACCTGACTCCAATCCAACAACTAAACTAGCCCAACTAAAAACACAATTAAGAATTGGACAAATCCTTAGCAACCCCACCACCTCACCTCAGTTCCACTCCATTATTCTTTCTTATATAAGGGAAATCAATCCTGGCTTACCTTTAACACTTGTGTTCTGTTCTCTTCTGCCCTGTTCATCTCTCTCCAACCTTCTCTGTTTCACTTCGCCTTGTTATGATTATTTCTTTATTTGCCAGCAAAAACACCCGTTATTCAAATCATTATAAACCCTCTACTCTCTCTCTCTCTCTCTCTCTCTCTCTCTCCTTATTCAAATCATTATAAACCCGTTATTTGTAATGGCCGTTGACCTACATAACAGGAATCAATTATTGCCTGATTCCCGGTATTTCACTGAACCCAACGACAACAACAATATTAAACCCATGACCAAGAGCTACTCTTCTTGCTTCAGTTCATCTGATTTCGGCTCTGTTTTCAGCTCACCGATTGAATCGGAACAGGGCTCTACCGAGTCGGAGAGTAACCAAGGCGACGATTACATTGCCGAACTGTCTCGCGAAATGGCCCACTACATGCTTCAAGACGACGACAGCAGAAACGAAGAAGAGGTGATGGTACTAGCGGTTTAAGTAGTATTACTCTATTTTTATGACTGTTAAGTGTTTGTTATAATGTCCTACTGATTGGGGTTTATGAATTTTCTGATTTGGTGGTTGTAATTTTAGGCATGGGCTGCAGAATGGCCTAAATTAGGCACCAAGGGAAAGATTGAGAATCTGCACAAGAATTCTCACGATGATGGAATTTTATCCAAAAAACCCACCACTCGAATTCTCAATTTTCATTCTAAGCAAGCTCTTATTGACGAACAAATACGGACCATTCAAGTTAGTAAAGTGCATCCTTTTTTAGTTTGTCCCAAATCACCTACCTAATCTTCATATTAATCACTAATTGAATATTCTGTTTGCAGTTACATAAGGTTAAGCAAGAGCAGTTTATGAAGCAACAGCAGCATATTCATATCCAATTACATCAAAACAAAGGGAGAGGTTTGAAGGGATTTGGTAGTGGGCAAAAGGGTATGCAACAGAAACATAGAAATGGTTCAGAAATGACAGCAGTGTTCGTGGGTGAATCTGGTTCAAAAACTGGGTCATGTGGGACCGGTGTGTTTTTGCCTAGACCAGTCACCAATCCTTCTAATTCACGCAAGAAACCCGGTAATCAACCTCCTAACTTATTTACTTTCCTAATAATAATGACTAGTAGAGTAGATGTTGCTGTCATTGCATATTTTATTCTAATCTAAATTAGCTTTCTATTTTATGGTTGCTTGATTCTATTATTCATGGAATCCAACTTGGTTTTATTAATTATTTGCAAGATTCCTCTTAATCTTGGCTAATTTTCAACGTTGTCCACTGCTTGCTTGCAACTTGTACTCACAAATTGCTTTCAGTTGGTAATTTATACGGAACAAAAACGTGAGCTTAACCAAATATAAAAAGAAGTAAACTAATTTATTATGATTTTTGTACCCAGCAAGATGTTCAACAGTCATTGTACCAGCAAAAGTAGTTCAAGCCCTACAGTTCCAGATTGACAGATTGGGTATTGAACCAAGATTCAATGCCACTACTTTCCTCAAACAAAATGGTATTTTACTACAAATCCCAACATTACTTTGTTCAACTAACTATCATTAAAAAAAATTTGTTTTAAGTTCTAACTTCTAACCAAAGGTCTATTGATACAAGTATGAAGGTAGGCATTAATTTGGCCATTTACGCGATATATTAGTAAATGTTTGGTACGCTATCAATCATGTGATATGTTATTCGTAAAATAGACCGTAGTAAAATTATGTTGTAATGGAAATGGGGGTGTAATATTTGATCGACAGGTGGAATAAATGGGCAGCAGCAATTTGAAAAGAAAAGCCAATCTGAGACGGTGCCGGCATTGACCAATCAAGATATTGGTTT
>CAOJBI013915256.1:0-11670 GCA_948277035.1 Euphorbia corollata
TTACATATTTATAGGCATTCTCCACCTCCTTAACGAACAATTAGGATCGAATTTCTAGAATTATCTTCGATCCAACAATTAATACAACTTGACCTAGAATTTCTATACAAAATATCTTACAACTAGAAATGTATAGATTATTCTAGACATGTTCTAGTTGTACTACACATATGTAGAGAATTCTAGAGCTTTACCGAGAAAAACCTCCCTTCAGCTATAAAACTCGCATCCAAAATGTCATCGCGTGCCACAATGTGAGACTTTGTGATGTTGTACGAGAAACTTCGCATGTCTAAGTTCTGGGCCGTGTTATTCTCCCCCACATGAGGTGGCAACGCCCTCGTTGCCATGCATTGCGCTCAACGACCCTTATACTTCAAACTCCTATATCAAGTTTAAGAATTGCCAAAGTTTCTCTGCGGGTACTCAACTTGTCTCGATCGTTGGCATGCCTTTCCACTTCACTAAGTACTCCTTAGTGGAAACTCTATTGCGTGCTCGAATGACCCTCTTCGAAAGGATTTACTCGGCCTCCTATTCAAAGTGCTCCCTAATCCTAACAGGTGCTTTCTTGTTGACATTGTGTTCCTTGCTGTCGGGATCCTTGCAGTACGACTTGAGTAGGCTCACATGAAAGATTGGATGAAGCTTCTAGTATGCATCGGGTAGCTCCAACTTATATGCAACAGAACCTACCTTCTTTATTACAAATGGCCCTCGTAGCTGTTAGAAATTTGGCATTTGGACTCCTATTTTTAAGCTGAGATTTTCTATCTGTTAGTCTTTTAATCATATTATATAGCTATACTTTTTAAAGTGGCAGATTTTTTATTTTGATAATGTATCCACTTAATTAGTGACTTTTAATTAGCAAGTTTGTTTTTCATCACTTGTATAAATTCAGTCGTAATCTCAATAAAATAGATATGCTGGTTTTTAATTTCAAACTCTAATTTCTTATCTTGTATTCACAGTGCTTTGCTTTAGCAGAGTTATTTTACTCTTATTCACTCTGCAATTCTGCATTTTTGTATAAACAGTGGTACTAGAGCATCAGTTGATCTTACAGGAAAGAAATTTAATGGCATCCAGCAGCCTTTCTTTGAATCCTCCTATCATTCACACCGGTGAGAACTATCATATCTGGTCGGTGAAGATGCAACCTTTTTAGAAACTTATGACTTGTGTAAAGTCATAACTGAAGATAGGGCAATTCCTCCATTACCAAGAGATCCTACGATGACCTAAATCAAACACAACAATGAAGAAAAAGTGAAAAAGTTCAAAGCAAAGTCGTTCCTTCAAAATTTTGTGGTAAATTTTGTTTTCTACAGAATCATGGCTTGCAAAACAGTGAAAGAAGTGTAGGACAGGTTGAAAGAAGAATACTAAGGGAGTGATCGAACAAGACAAATGCAAGTCCTAAATCTAAAAAGAGAATTTGAAGCTCTAACATACAAGAAGATGAAACTATTGACAAGTATACTGATTGAATTTCTTTAACTGTCAATAATATCAAACTTCTTAGTGAGAATTTTCCTGAAAAAATAGTTGAAGAGAAAGTTCTTGTCACTCTACCTAAGAGATTTGAATAAAAAATCTCTTCCCTTGAAGAATCCAAAGATATCAACAAGATTTCACTTGGTGAATTGATGAGCACAAGAACAAAGAAGAACTCTAAGGCAAGATAGTGCCATTGAAGGTGCCTTTATTATGCAGAAACAACATAAAAATGAGTATACGAAATTCAAAAAAGACCACAAAGAGAAATTTGAAGGGAGCAGCAGTGATGATAAAATACAGAATCTCTTTCCACCTTGCAAGCATTATAAAAAATCCACTCATCTAGAGAAATATTATCGGAGGAGGCCTGATGCAATCTGCAGTAATTGTAAGCAAAAAAGGCATATATCAAAGATTTGCAGATTCGTTAACAAAGAAAACAAAACTTCTCAAGCATAAGTGGTAGAAGCAGCTGGTGTCCAGGAGAAGCAGCTCTTTACTATCATATCTCCTTTAGCAAATAACTTAAATAATGCTTAGCTAATTGATAGTGGTTGCACTCACCACTTATGCAATGACCCTTATAGGTTTCGAGAGCTTGATGGGACCTACAAATCCAATATCAAGGTAGGAAATGATGAGTTTATGCAAGTCGTACAGTTGTTGTTTCCACAACTTTAGGTATCAAAATTATTTTCGATACAAATGTTCTATTTTTGATCCATTTGGGGCTAAACTTTTTTGTGTCAATATGAGCAATAGAATTTTTTCAATTTGTTGGAAGAAAGTGACTGATCATGCCTATGCTTGCGATACACAATTAATTGCAAATTTGTGGCACAAAAGGCTTGGGCATTTCAATTTCCGAAGCATTTCAGAGATGAACAAGAAGGGGCTAGTGGAAAACATACCTGAAATCACTAATGATGCTCAAACTTGTGAAGCCTATCAACATGGTAAGTAAACCAAATTGCCATTTCAAGCTATTCAAGCATGGAAGGCTGTTCAAAAACTTCAGCTTATACACACTAATGTGTGCTGCCCGATGAAAACAAAATCCTTGAGTGATAACCGATATTTTGATGATTATACCAGGATGTGTTGGGTTTACTTCATTAAACTAAAAAGTGAAGTTTTTGATGTTTTCAAACAATTTAAAGCTTTAGTTGAGAATCAATGTAATCTCAATATTAAAGCTTTAAGATCTGATAATGGTGGAGAATACACTCCTCGCTAATTTGCTGATTTTTGTAAAAGTGCAGGCATCGAGCATCAATTCACGTTACATCCCACGACAAATTAAGGTGTCTGAAAGAAAAAATAGAACGATAATGAAGATGGCCAGATATCTTTTGATTGAGAAACAAATGCCAAATAAATTTTGACCAGAGGCTGTACATACCTCGAATGGCTTCATCGACCCTTTCTTGCCAATCTTTGACAAACTTGTATTTGGGTGAGCTATTTCCTTTGTATCCACTTACGATGTCCTTGGGGGTTGTTGGTTGAAACCCCAAGTCAATCTCGAATGAACTTTTACCTGTGCTCTCGCTCTTCATAAGATTATATGAGAATTGGGCAATGTCGAGTAACTTTAACTAATCCTTTTGGTTAGCCGCAACATAGTGTTGAAGGTAAACTTCGAATAAGCTATTGACACGTTCGGTTTGTCCATCGATTTGCAGATGCATGTTGTTGCTCATCTTCAATTCAATCCCGAACAAACGAAAAAGTTCTTACCAAAACTTTCCAGTAAAACGTGAATCTCCATCACTCACGATTGAAGCTAGCAACCCCTAATACTTCACTACGTACTTGAGGAAGAGCTTGGCGACGGTTTTAGTTGTGCATTCCTTAAGGGCGTGAATGAAAATGACATACTTCGACAATCGATCCACCACTACGTATATGCTTGTGCAACCTTCGGATATGGGCAAGCTAACGACAAAATTCGTCGAGTGCTCGATAGTCGACGCATAATCGAAAAGATCCATCCTTCTTACGTCAAAATAGGATTGATGCTCCCCATGGATTCTTCAACGATCGAATGTGCCAGCCTCGAGCAATTCTCCCAATTACTTCTTAAGCTCCTCGAGCTTGCTCGAACCCATGGACTCTCAACGGTCGAATGTGACCACTCTCAAGCAATTCTAACAATTGCTTCTTAAGCTCCTCGAGCTCGCTCGGACACATGTGGTATGGCGCTTAGGTTATCGGTTTGGCCCTCCTCGAGCTTGCTCGCCCTTGTTTGTCCTTGCCTTCATTGCGTCCTATCGACTTAAGCATGTTATGCGTCTTTCCTTGTCCTTGTTCTCAAGGTCTTGGATAAATGTTGTTAACTCCTTCCTCGAAGGACACTCTCGTGCAAGATGCAGCCCCTCACATAAGAAACACTTCGACGTCCATGTCGACTTGTCTCCTTCCGACTTGTCGCTTGAGGATGCCTTCCCATCATATACTTTGTGTGAAGACGTCCCTTTGTCTCCCCCGCCTTTGTTGCTAGCCAGCTTCTTCCCTTTATTTTTGGTGCCTTTCCTTCTTTTGATACTCCTCGACAATGCGGAGGGCTTGGTGAATGTCTTAGACACCGCATCTTTGTAATTCCAATTTGGCCCATCGACTAAGCCATTCCATAAAGCAAAACAGAAGTTCGTTTTGATGAAAGATCGGGGATCTCTAGCATTAAGTCGGAGAACTCTTTAACATATTTTCAAAGTTAGTCATCCTAATGATGAAGAAGGCGTAACTTAGCGCAAGCTTCATTCTCCGTATCGGTATGCAAGAATTGTTTTTGCAATTCATCTTTAAATTGTTCCCAAGTGGTGACTCTCGCCTCCTTGTCACCAATAGATTGCGAGACACGTTTTCACCACGATAAGCCATTATCTTTAAGATAAAATGAAGCTTGAAAAGTTCTTTCTATGTCATCGACAATGCCGGTTGCATCAAAGTATCGCTCCATAAAGTAGAGAAAATTTTCTACGTCCTTCAACTTGCGGCTACCATTATATGCATCGGGCTTAGGCACATCGACCCTTGGAGTTGCACCGACTGCTCCGGCCGCTTATTGAGGATTTAGAACATTCACCCTTGCTCTAAGTTGTTCCACCTCGTCAAGCCCAACTTCACGTGCCCGATTTGCCTCAAACTCCTCCCTGAGTCTAAGAATGTCGCCTTAAACCGTGATAATTCTTCCAATGTTTTGCTCGCATGCTCTTGTGCAGTGATCCGCCAATGTGTCGAGACTGTCTAGCAACTCGTCCCGCACCCTTTGCACCATCCCCCACAATTCCTCCTTGAATTGCTCAATGTATTTGGTAGAGATGTCCTCCACCGTTGAAGTATGCTCTACCCAATGATCATTGTGCTCCGCCACCGTAAGCTCCAAAAAGCGAGCTATGTGCCTCCCGAGTTCCGCCATGGGTCTTTTACAAAAGACTTGTCATTGCAACCGCCTTTGCGAGCTTATTTCTCCACATCACGAGTCTCACTTATAGTTGCTTATGGATTCACCATTCCGCTCTGATACCAACTATCACGAGCTAAGTTTTCAACACTTAAAACCGTGCAGCACTAACACAAAACAACCATCATTAAGCTAGCAATCCTTTGCGAGAAATATGAACGAGCTACGAACGTAATGCGAAAACTAAGTAAAATGCACAAAATAAAAAGGCTTTGTGAAAACTTAGTAGGCATACTCTTATTACTTTCCAAATAGATTATGAATGAGGGGGGAATTACATATTTATAGGCATTCTCCACCTCCTTAACGAATGGCTAAAACCGAATTTATAGAATTATCTTCAATCCAACAGCTAACACAACTTTGACCTACAATTTTCTATACAAAATATCTTACAACTAGAAATGTGTAGATTATTCCAAATATGTTCTAGTTGATTCTACACGTAGAGAATTCTATAGCTTTACCGAGAAAAACTTCCCTTCGACTGTAAAACTCGCATCCAAAGTGTCATCGCGCGCCATAATACAAGACTTTGCAATGTTGTGCGAGAAACTTCACATGTCTAATTGTTGGGCCATGTCACAAGGTATTAAAATACAAGCCACATCAGCCAAAAAAACGAGACAGTCACGGAAAGGTAAAGTCACAACTGAAACAAAAACCAAGAACAACATGCCCAGCTGCAAAGGACTCGAACAACTCGAAAGAAAAGACAACAGAAACACAACTATCATTCCATAGCAAAGGGGGACGAGTGATAAGGACCCCACACAAAAAGCCCAACCCAAATATCAGAGTGCGCCTATAATAAAGCCTAACCCAAAAGGATACCCACATATACATAAGACGGCTACCGCCATAAAAGGACAAGAGAATAGAGGATCATGGCACTCACAAACAGAAACCCCTAAACACCGAACGGAGCAACACCTTACCACACCATAAAATATAAACTTTTACACCCAAAACAAGAATTAATGTATAAGAATTAGTAGTAGTTTTCGAAATTTGAATACCAAAATATTCAATCTCGTGGAAAACTTTGCTTTAAATATAACCTCACTTTTTCAAAAGCAATTTGTAAGCTCGTACAGCCTCGCACTTGTTTCTGAATACAATGGCAATCATGCCACCAATAACGACATTCCAATGTAGATCGAAGTTGAGCGAGGGAATAAAATTGTACGAAAAAATGGATGATCTTTTCATATGTCCAATCTACTTTACAAGGGTTGAAGGTATTATGCAACAAACAACATAGTTTCAGTTTAATTATTAAAGCTACTCGAGATATTATCGAGGCTACTGAGAATATTACAGCACCAGCAGTTAAGATAAGCAAAGCAACTTGTTTATAAGTACTGAAAAACAAAAATATGGAAAGTAAATAAAAAAGGCTTGGTAGAGGGATGTCTTTTCAAAAAATTCGAATGATTAACAAAAAATCTCTTGCCTAATGTATCAGGGAGGTATCCCAAGTTATCACAAAAAAATTGACACCCCTCTAAACTTTCAAAATGACCCCGTGGATGTCTCATCTTTCCAAAAATGCTTCATTTACTCTCTGAACGCCACGTGTCAAAATTTACCCCGTGGATGTCTCATCTTTTCAAAGAGGTCATTGTTTCTGATTTTCTCTCCAATCAGAAGATGACATGTGAAATTTAAGAAGTATTTTCTTAAAGTTGAGGTAGCAACGGGATCACTTTGAAAGCTCAGGGTCAGCAGATTTTCGGACAATTTGAGACATCAGCAAAGTTCAGAACAATTTAATTGGTATGGAGAAAAATAAGTTATTATCCGAACCTACCGCGAATATTTAAATTCAATCACATTCCAAACACTGTAATATAGTGTTTAGATACTCTCTCGAGTATGCACCTCGAAATTATTCCAGCAAAATGAATATGCTGGTCTCTTAGAGTATTTTAACTCTTTCAAATACTACTTTTTACCTATCAAAAAACAATTTTAAGACATCACCGGCTCTGTTCTTTTCAACTTATTTTTTCCATTCAATAAAGTAAAATTTCAGTATCATGCTGAAAAAAGTTTCAGCCCGGTTCAGTACTTATAAGTTGAAAAGAACATGCAATCTATTGCTAATAACATGCACAATATCAGAAAACTTCAAAGGAACATTCTATACATCTGATCTATTTTTCAGCCAAAAGACATACAATGATTCCCTGGAAAAGACCAATTCTGTGAGACTATAAAACAATACCTGTGGTCTTTAGACAAAAGCTTGTGGCTCTCAAGCAAATGTACTATCATAACAGCTACTCGGGGATATATCAACTTCTCAATTGATGATATTTACTAGGATGATGCTTCCACCACTTCCTCTGATTATGCGGAACAAAGAAAAGTTTCAGCTTTTCAACAAAATATTACACTAGTAAAATATTCACCAAAACAGAATTTGATCACTCTATGCTACATGCAAAAGAGAATTTATTAAACTTTAATAAATGCATATCAAATAGGGGCATGTTGAAAAACTAAAAATGCTTAATATAATTTACAAAAGGAAAAAACTATTAATTTTAGATGGAAAAATGAAAATACGGACAATTTATAGGTGCAGGGGATTCATTATATTGATACAATAGGCAGGAAGAACCGAAGAAGAAAAAAGAAGAATGAATTACGTATATAGATTATTACCATTCAAAAATCTCTACCAAAATCAATTTCTGAAACTCCAGATCATTCAAATGCATACTGACCTACTAATCACATCCTCAAAAGTACGAGAGAACAATAAAAACACAAGACTAAAATATATTTAGCAATTTAAAATATTTTTAGTCCATTGTGAAAAATATAACTGCATAAACATAACCTACTATATCACATGGTAAAGAAACTAACATCAGATCAGAGTTATTAACTAAATTTTCAGAAGTAATGCAAAAAAGAGTAAATTACCTGCGATTTACACGAAGAAATAGCCCATGCATTTCGCAACAAAGTGGCAGCATCCATCCAGATTAAACCATTGAACCAAAACTCAACTAACCGCTTCCTCGACTGCATGTTCCACTCATATCCTGTGGTCTAATATTCAAAATCTACTTGTTTTCCTTTTTTCAATTCGCTGGCATTTTACAATCATTCAAGGACCATCTTCTTCTATCTTTTATCCTCGTTTGACTCTTCCTCATCCTTCAACATATCTTCATCCTTAACATCTACAATTACTTGAAGAAGATCCAACGGAGTAGCCGCTGGGTCCAACTCCCAACAGCCTTTAGGAGCATTTGCACCTTCTTGGCCTGTAAGCAAGTATGAAGGAACGATATGAGAAAATCGAAACATCTCTTCCCTGGGAATAGACCTGATCTCCTTAGGGTTCAAATGCTGATGAAACACAGTTTTGAAGCCAGCAACTTTTACAAGAGGGGCAACAATCACACCTTCCTTCTCATTGTAGTCCTCTAGAACTTCCACCATATCATATTTGTGTATCATTTCCTCAGCAGTCAATTCATTCCAGTCAGGTGACCAATTTCGATATAAAGCCCAAACTTCTCCCTTCTTAGGATATATGCAAATTACCCCACCAGCACCTTTTGTCCATTTCACTTTGTGCGAGAAGGAGTTTAGGGAGTCATAAGTTTCATATTTGCCTATCCTGAATTCACCGCAAGTCTTAGAAAAACCAGAGCCAATCCAGTTTATTGGTCCAAGTTCACTATTAGTCCTTGAATTAAGCCAACTGATTTTCATTTTGAACGGATTTGTTGAGATTACATTATGGACCATAGCATAGAATCGAGGCATCCCGTCTTTACCATCATAAGCAGCCCATACCTGGTTTTCTCCAAAACATTTCTCAGTTCGATCCTTGTCGAAATTGTGAAAATCTGGATCAAGAACATCAATTGACATTGTTTCCAGAGTTTCCACTTTTGCTTTTGCACCAGAAGGTGAAGAAGGAATTTTACCATCCTCTGCAAACTTATTTTGATCACAGATGTCGACAATTACTTGAGGATTTTCACCAACATAAGCTTGATTTACATTGCTCATCCCATTATTAACAGCTGTTTTAGTCGCATTACTTGAGTTCCATTCACCGATTTTATCACGGATTTCATCTCTAGCCCTCTCCATTAGTATGCTTTGCAGTCCAACCAGGGGAACTTCCCTACCCCCAAAGGGTCGAGTTATTCCATTGACCCTACCTGTTCCAGACAATTCATGATTACTTGCTTCTCCCCCTGGTTCAGTTTGATTTATGATATTGCTTCCATTGCTACCCAAACCAATATCTTCAGCGGTTCTCCTCCTTTTAGCAACACCAGAATTTCTTTTAGAAGCATTCTTTCTTTTAAGAGCCTCCTCTCTCTTCATAGCTGCTTGTGCTTCCTCTCGATCTCTCTTCACTTTTTCATACGCTTGATGAACCACATTCGCTGCTTGAGCAACAGATGACGCAGCACCTGCTCCAGAAAAAGGGGCCCACTGAAAGTTAGTCTGACAAGATGAATCCTGGCCATCGAAACCTGCTGACCGTGAATTTGGAGGATTATCACTGTTCACCCTAGAACTAGATGCATTTTTACTTGTACCTTGATGGTTGATTTTGTTATGCCGCTGATGTGAGAAGTTCCATGTGGTGGAGGTTTTAGAACCATGCGATAGTGGTGGGGCTATTTCAACGGCTAAAAAAGGTTCTTGACAATTAGGGCATAGTAGATTGTGATCAAGATAGATTCTCAGATACTCATATTGCATCTTGCATCGATGGCACACAGTCCAAAAGGTATTAGGCTTCGCCTTCTGCGACGAAGGTAGAGTTGAAGATTGATTGGTTCGCGGGGTATTACTCTTGGGTGGTTTTGCACTTGGTTTGGCAAAATTGAAAGAACCAGTTGATGCTGCTGTCTTCGATGAACTACCAGCAGGATTTGAAAACTTTGCAGGAGCTTTAGCCAACCCCCTCCTTTGATTATATAATTCTCTTCTTGACTTGTCAGATAATAGACTCCATGCTTCAGAAATTGACTTAAATGCACCATCAGCACCAACCGACTTGTTTTTGTCAGGGTGCAACATCAGAGCAAGCTTCCTATATTGTTTCCTCACAGCTTCATCATCAGCTTGTGGATCTACACCAAGGATCCCATACCAATCTGATTCCCCAAAAAGTTTTTTCTCTGCTGAGATGTACACATCAAGTGTTGCTACCAATTGAGGGATACCATCAAGCCCAGGATACAAATTTTGGGCCTTCAAAGCAAACCTTTTTGCCCCGGGAAGGTCTTTTGCCAAAAATTTCTTTTCAGCGATCTCTTTTGCTTTGGCAGCCTCATCTTTATTGCATTCCATTTTCCTTCTCTATTCTTTTCTCACGCTGTCGGATGCATATAAATCTTCTCTAAGACAACGCAACCCTCTAACCCTTAAACAAGTCTTCCTTCTCTATGATCTAGACAAACAGAAAACACAACAGTTCCTCAGTTACTTCCCAATATTACATGGAACAAGCATCACAATTGACCCAATATAACTAAAATGATATACAAACCGGATACAATAACTAAATGTACAAAGCATTAATGATTAAACATGATCAGTGTTAATACGTGATGTGTTCTTAAAGATAGTAATTAAGCTTCAAACATTGAGAAAAGGCTTAGAGTAAAGATGATAAACAAGCATTACTTATGCATGATAAGTACAATCTAGAATGCAAATGTAGAGAATGTTATAATACTGCATGTATAAAAAGGTATTATATAGATTAAATTTCAGCAAGTTTTAATTAACCAACACACACAGGCTGCTTATACATTTAAGAATGAAATCCTGATCGAATATGTAAGAAAGAAATGAAAAGGAAAATAAGAGAATGTACGCAGAAAAGTAAAACAGGGCGCACAATCAGATTCAGCGTATATATGATGAATTTTCTAAATTGATAATTATGAATTTTTCAGTTGCATTTCTCTATTTCTTTCTGTAAAGTTCATAAATTCACATCAACAAATTAGACTAAACGGTAATAGCGAGATTTTGGAAGGAAAAAAAATTCAATTATCATCTAGAATGAGTTTCTTCTGCTTGCCTGAAGTGCGTCACAGGAAATTCGCCGGAAATTGAACGGGCGGTGCTGAAAATGCACTGTAGGCTGTAATGGGTCTAATGGTGTTCACGGCGGCTGCATGAGCACTAGTTGGTCAAATCGAAGTAATGAAATTGAAGATTCTCCTGAATACCGAAAGCACGCAACTCCTGAATTTCCGATCAAATCAGCAGTGAGATGACCGGAAAGTGGGAATCACGGCCGTCGAATCTTGAAGGTGTTTTGGTTTGGGATAGTTTTGTGAAAAAGAAAATAAGTGAATCTAAAGAGAAATTATGGAAGAGAGGGGAAAATCAAGCAAAATGAAGGCCTGATTTTGATGTATGTGGATAAAAGAACAGCGAGAAGATGCCGCTGCTGCAATTTAGGGTTGCGAACTGAAGGAGAGAGCAGAGGCTGGCTACGGTGGTATTTAGAGAGGTTAGAATGATAAATTTTATTAAAGCTCAACAAAAAAAAAAGTATTATGTATTAAAATATTAAACAAATTAATAAATTTATTGCTACATAAATAAAATTTATTGCTAAATTTATATTCGGACATGGTAATTGGCCGACTTATCTGTCTGCTATTTTTAAAATTGATCTCTTTTTATATTTT